>JALIRR010007738.1:0-2500 GCA_023091755.1 Montipora sp. Colony 1 RG-2022
TTTTCCTATTTTCATTCTACGTCAAAACGGCGAACAAACTGGTTCCCAAGAAATATTGGAGTACGTATTCGTTCTATGCAAAATGCTTTGAATGAAGTATTCGTTCTATACAACATAATAATGTTCACAGTGGAACACACAAGTACGAAGCAAGATCTAGAAATAACGTAGAAAATTCTCCTTACCTTTAAAGCTTGCCTTTCTCAGAGAAAAAGCATCTATCCACTTTATCGAATAGTTTAATACTGAAACAATCATGGCGGGCGGAAAGATTCTATTAGAAATGTTTCACCGATCTGACGGAAGTGTGTCACGGTGGCCGAGTGGTTTAACGCGCTTGCAGAGAAGAATCGTGATGGTTTGGAAAGTATAGGAGTTCTCCTTGGGGCAGGGAAGATTGGAAATACTGGAGGGAATAGAAGTCAGTCCACCCGATCGGAGATTAATTCAATATCCGTGGGGTATGCACATTTGTGACTACCAACAAAAAAAAGATCTCAGCCCGGTTTTAAGACGTGGATGCCGAAGCATTCCACGTAAAGACGTGGATGCCGAAGCATTCCACGTAATAAATATAGTTTACGTCATAGAAAGTGCGGCGTACGGGGTTTTATGCACGAGTTGTTTGTGGCAAAAACCCGAACGAGCGAGGAACGAGCGAGTGAGGGTTTTTGACACAAACAACGAGTGAATAAAACCCCGTACAAAGCACTTTCTATGTCGTAAACTGTTTATTACACATAACATGAGAATTTTCATTAAAATAGTTTTCTGAACGCGAATTAGAAACAAAAATTCACTAACAATAGAACCAAATGCAAATTTAATTTAATTCAATAACAAACTACGATTTGCACGATTTGCACGATTTGCACGAGATGCACGAGTGATTGGCATGGAAACGCCTTTACGCTATCGTTGATTGGTTATACTTCCACATGTGAAATAGCTGTACGCCATTCTGATTGGCTGTATAGGCCTTTTTCACATGTGAAAATAAAGCGTATAGATTTGTACAAATGAGCTTTATGGAATAAAATTCTCATGTTATGTGTAATAAAATGTTGTTGGTAATGCTCGAAGAGAGGTGGTGTCTTTGAGAGCCCACCTCCCAACCCCAAAGGTGGGTCCTGTTCGAGTATTCTTGGTTTTCACGTAATCATATTCCAAAATTTAATTTTACCTTTCCTTCTGAGGTTTGGTTTCAATGGTTGGCTACTAACTCGGGTAGTGTTTGCAATTGACAGGAGTTTCGTCAAAGCCATTGTTTAGAGGTTAGCGAAATTATGTGTTACAGCCCGTTACAGCACGGTTTCAAGTCAAGACTTAAGGTAATTCCTTAGTATTGCATTGCGCATCGCTACTGCGCACGACTTTCGCGTCATTAACGTGCGCACATGAGCACGTGCACGTACAAAACGTAAGAGATTTACCTCAAACTAAGCTCGATAGCGAAATAAATGCTCCTTTTCTCTTAAACGAGCACGGTGACCCCCGACTGTTTTTTTCAGGTATTTGCTAAGAGCAGTTAAATAAAGAACATATCTGAAAAAGAAAAAAAGTTTGATAGTAGAACATGATTTTTTTTGGAAAATAGTTCCGTACTGGGTGTATTTTGGCCAAGACGAGGACTTCAAGCGAACCACGGAACTGACCGAAAAAGTGCAATCATTCCCACAACCAGGTAATCAAAAACGGCATATGTGAATAAAAGAAGCTTTACTTTCAAGACAAAATTTTGTGTTTTTCAAGTAACCAAGACTTATTTCTGTATGAAGGTGATTCGGATTTTTAACACACAACCAGTAAAAATACCCCATTTAAGAGCCTGCTGACGCGTAAACGAGCACGGTGACCCCATTTTTTTTATTGCATTTTTTTTATGTTCATATCATGAATGTTAACTAAGCCAAGTTTCAAAAAAGGTTTGATAGTAGAACAATTTCAAGGGATTTACCTTAAAAACTCCTTCAAAAGGTTTAGAAAACGCCCCCGTAGTTTCTACAACAAAAAGATTGCTTACCGCAGTTTGTAATTCACTTGAGTGTGAATCTTCCAGGCGGTTAGCTTCCATCATAAGTTGTGAAGACTTGACTGAATCAATCTTCTTGATAGATCAACGAATCAAACCATTTTTTTCGGATGTGATTGCTGTTTTGTAATTTCATTAAACTCACGAAATACAATTTGATTTCCCTTGTCGGATCACCTGATAAATCACGTGACTTTCCGTGTATGCCATCTGCATTAATCTTCCCCCCCCCCCCCCTCTCCAGACCTCCTGGTGTATGTAAACTTGCGCTTGCATTATGACACTACAAATTAGACAAAAAACAACATTTCAGTTTGATCTGGAAACAGTGGATGGACAAGCAAAAGATGTGACAAACAGTCCAAAAGTCTATTGATGTAAGTACTGTACAATACACCACTCTTTTTCTGTTCTCTTTTTCATTGTAATAGTGGACCCCAAATATCAATATGACACTATGGCAACAAA
>JALIRR010007738.1:10000-12500 GCA_023091755.1 Montipora sp. Colony 1 RG-2022
CACGTAAACGCCTAATTGGCATCTTGTCTTTTTATGTATCGTTGTTTTGTGGACCCCGGCCGACGGTTTGTGGCATTACATTGGTTCGGGGAATAGGTTTCCAGTTTTTGTTCCTCCAAAAGGATTTTTTGGTTTTTCGTATCCGGTAGTGTCACAGGTTATCGGGTAATCGGGTAGTTAGGTTGTTCATGACTGCCGCTGGTGCGAGGCCGAAAGAAACCAAAATAAACCTACTGCATGCATTGCATTTGTCAAGTTGAAATTAAGAGTTTTCTAGAGGGGACCCAGGGTTACCTTTACAATTACATTACATTTAAGGTGGCTCTGATCTGATTTACCTTTATTTTAGCCTGATGATCCTTTTCCAGCTTCCATTCTAACTTACTCTTTGAGGGGTGACGTCTGATAAAATCCGAGACTCGCCTTTGTTTGCGAACCCGAGATCCAGACCAAAACATGCAAGACTTCGCACTGAAATAAATGCAATATAAACAAGACTTCGAGAGTCTTTGCAAAGGCTATCGGTATTTCGAGATCGGATGAAAAGTTTGCGAGTGCCAAGATTTTGGAGGTACCATTCGCCATCCCTTCTTTGGCGTCCAGAGCTGAAACCATTAAATCACATCGCGGTATGTCATACTTTATACAGTTCAAGATGATGTTGTTTCCTGATGGAAGACGTGTGTACGATATAACTAAACATAATTTTGATGGAACACATAAACAGTAATTACAAATCCGAAAGCGAAGTCAACTCTTAATTAAATTCTAGTAATGTCGAATTAATCACTTTTAGGGCGCGTTCAGTCGACCGTATTCCGGAATAGGAATACATGGAATAGAAGTTAGAAATCCTTCGTTTTGCGGAGATTCACGGTAATTAATATTGTCAAGCATCTGCTAAAATGCTATTTTAAACACAGCTTTATTATCCTTGTTGCTGTAAAACGCCACATATGATGTTTCAAATCATCACTCCACGTATTCTTATTCCGGAATAGGGTCAAGCGAACGCATCCTTCGTTTATTCTATTTCAAGATGAACACTTTTTTGGCTTCCGAATCAGTGACTAAAATCCGACCATCTGGTGTTGCCGCAATTCTACAGGGTCGTGCCAGCTCACTAACACTTTTTCCGTTAAAAGAACCTTCAACTGAAAACTGCACAATTCAAAATCGCAAACAAGAATGTTGGAATGATTGCAACATGTTTCAACACAAAAACCACATGAGAATTTCAGTTGTCCGCAACCGGTACCTTGGCTTTCAATCTTGCGTAGAAACCTGCCTGAGCGGTCAAAGACTTTTAAACAGTGGTTCAAGGGATCAGAAAGAATGAACCTGTTTCCATGGAAAATGCATCCAGTGGGATAGTTCAGTTTTTCTGAGCCGCTGTCTCCAAATATGAACAATAACTCACCGTCCTTTGTAAAAATCTGAATTCTGTTGTTTCCAAAGTCGGAAACGGCAAGACGCCCTTCATCATTCATGCAAATGCTTACTGGAGTATCAAACGACTTCACAGCATTCCCAGTCTGTACATCAAATTGTTGAATGCGTTGATTCAATTCTTCCGCTACAAGAATGTTGTCGTCATCAACAAATGTCAAACCTGAAGGACCGCCAATTTCACCAGCTTTCATTCCTTCGCGTGCAAACTTTCTAAAATACTTTCCTTCCTTATCAAACATCAGGATACAGTCTCCACAGAAATCAGTTACGGCGATAAGCCCTTTACTGTTCACAGCTATCCCGGAGGGAGAGTGAAGAATTTGTCCTTTCAAATCCAACTCACTTACAACTCGAAGCCGTCGTTCCTTTACTTGAATAGAGAATGGATTCTTGTGCAGCTTGTACGCTTTTACAGCCACTGAAATGTTGTATAAACCTGGATCTTTGGGTACAAACCTTATAACTAAAGTTCCATCATCGTTTTTGTGTGTAATCAAACTTCCCACTTGTTCGGGGGGTTCCACGAGAATTTCGGTTTCTCTTGGAAGTTTAGAACAGAGAGCAAACTCTGCTTCAACGCCAGCTTGAAAATCTTGAGTCAGTCCTTCAGTGGTTAACTCATCGGTTGCGATAACACCCAGGGTTAAATCCTTCGGTTCAGCTGTTGACACAAACGTCACATATGAACCAACCGGAACTGTTGGTACTGCGATCCTGTAAAGATCTTCAAATCGCTTTTCCAAGATTTTTTTGCTTTGCATGATATCTGAGCTTGAACTACTTTGAATCAAGTTGCATGAAAACTCTATTGCTTGATTTATTTGTTTCAATAAGGCCTGTAGCTGATTTTTCGCTTTGTCTAATTTCTCCAGTCTCGATACGCGTGTCTTGTAGAGTGCGATAATTACCTCCCGCTCGCGTTCTCGAATTTTAGCGATCATTTGGTCGGCTGTTTCGGAAACTTGGCGTTTAGCGGCATTGGCGTTAGTCTCCAAATCAATAGCTGTTTGCTCAAACTGACGAATCACATCACTGAAAAGTTTGCTCT
>JALIRR010007738.1:15000-20498 GCA_023091755.1 Montipora sp. Colony 1 RG-2022
CCCGCAGGGGGGAGGAAAAATACGAGCAATGAGAGAAATCTCCGCGAGTATTATATGTTAAAAAATCGAATAGGAGAGTTATTATTCCACTACAAAAAGGTGTTATTTTGCTTCAGTTGAGTGTTTTTAAAAAAGTGCATCATCTGTCCTTCAGGGGTCTTGCGAACGATGTACACAGCACAGAAAGCCAGCCAAATGTCCTTTATTTGATTGTATAAACGAAATGACGAGTGACAAGCGATGACAAGCTAAATTCTCAGGCTTTGTATCGTGTTTAAGACAATTTCTTTCATTGAAAAACTCCCGTTCCATCCATATTTGGTCTGTTCTAAACTAGGACACTACAGTGTATTACCGTCTCATATTTTGCACGTTCTCTTGACCAAATATGATAAAATGGCGTAATAGAGGAATAATAAAAATCTATATCATCTTCAGCCATTCCATGACGAGGGAAGACTCCAGATGAATATGAATATGTATCTCGTTATTCTCTTATTTACATTATACCGTTTCTTTGACACGAGAATTACAGCGAAATGAAAGCATAACTTTGTCGCAAATTTTCCATGATAAAAACTTGTTCAGAAATCCAAATTCTACGTTAACATCACAAACCAGGCCTACTCCTGACTATCTGGCTACAACTTTTTTCCTCTGGCCGCGCCTTAGACATTCAATGAGGGCCAGTCTCGTGCTCCTGAAGTTGCCTCCCTCATGCCCAAAAAGAAATCAGGGTAATTCTGTCATTCCATGACAAGGGAAGACTCCTGATTCTCATTTCATAGTTTTTTTCATAAGTGTCGGGCCACCCAGTCCTACCAGCAAAATACCGCATCGATTGAAATTTTTAGCTTTCAAAACTTGCCCAAAATTGTATCGGTAGGTCTTGGAATTCATCCCCAGAAAGGGCAGTGAGACAACTTCATTCGTGAACCACCATGTTTAGAACAAAGCATTTTAGGCGTCCCAGTCTGCATGACACCCATCTCTCACCTCTGTCTCGAGAAGACCAGACACGGTTATGCCTGTTGAATAAAACCAGTATCTTTTTGTGGTATGGTACGTATCGGAGAGCCAAACCGTTTACGCATGGGATGACGGAATGTTTCCTCAATAGAGAAAAACGCAGTACCTCTGGACATCGCGCCAGAGCGTCGTACCATATAGTCCAATTGCACATCTGAATCTGTTTCTCGACTACTGAGTCTTCAAAAGCATCTCATTTCTGTGGACTGTATTCTCCTTTCTATATCCGGAGGGTGTAAAGTTACATTCTTGTTACATCGACTTTGATGCCATTGCAGGTTAATTAAATTTTATTCTACTGTGTCCACCGGATAAAATCTACGCATTTCTACTACCCCCTGAAACCTACCAAAGACACGCAACGGAAGACGATAGGTACAAAGACAATACTTAGCCGGGGAGTGACAGGAAAGACCCTATTGCACAAAAACAAAAAACAATAAAAAGCAGAAAAATGCGACTCAAATTTCGACTGGATTGTTGACTGGATTGCCATATGGCAACCCTGTAACTATTGTAGCCTCCCACGCAGACAATCTCAGGGCTTCGTCACGCGTTCCTCTCCCACGGGGGGTGACGAACGTGGGGAGGAAAGCGTGACGAAGCCCTAAGAGTGTCTGCGTGGGAGGCCAACCCAGTAAAGAGTGAGGCCATATGGTAACCCAGTAACAAGTGAGGCTTCTCGCAAGCTAAAAAGTAACCTGGGGACGAGACTGCACCAACGTTATTTCGCACAGTCCCCCTCCCCTCGTCCCAATTTTTTTAAGTCACCATTTTCCGTATTTGGTAAATAATGCCTAATTTGGAACTGACTTCTCCAGAATTCAAAATGGCGGCTGTCTCGGATGTCTCTCGCCTTCCAAGCTTCGATGGAACGGCAAGAAAGGTCAGTGGATATTTGGGAATCTTGGATCTTTTTTGCAGTAACAAGCGTCCAAATTACATTACTGTTAATAAAAAAATCGCAGGGTACCGCAGTGTGCTTCAGATAACATATTGTGAAAACGTACACACGTACAGTTATCTCACTTCACTTGTGTATGTTGAAGAAATTATTTTGTTAATTATTGAACTAGATAGTTAAAGATTAAATAGCAAGGTGCCTTCGACAGAAATCGCGTTTTGTTTTTGAAAGTGCCACAATGATCATCATCTAATTTTGTGTTGTTTTGGGGTCAAAAGTGTTTATATGTCTTGGCTTGTTGTTAATTTATAAAAGAATACTCGCACAGCGGTCAAAAGCTGGTGGGTATTCTGAAATCGCTCAAACTTGGTGTTTTTGTAAAGTATTTTTTGTGCTTGTCTCTAATTACCTATCAAATCGTCACCATATTCCAAGCAATAAACACTGTTACTGTCACAAAAACGTGTTGTACCGTAGGCAGCCCAAGCTCTCTTGTCTAGAGAGCACAAACAACATGGTGTCAAATGTAATACAGTTGAACCTGTATATAACGACCCTGTATTAAGCGGCCACCTCTATTAAGGGGCCAGTTTTCAAAGTCTCGATTTTCCACTCATACAAACGCTGTGTTTGTTACGTGTATTAGGTGGCCACCTCAATTAAGCGGCCACGGCCACCCACTAGCAGTCCTATGTTTGTCTTTCTTTGTTATTTTTACCTGTATTACCGTAAAATTCCGATAGTAACGACCCCCCGAAAGTAGCAACCCCACCAAAATTAACGTCATTTTTTTGTTGGTGCTAGTAAATCCTGAAAGTAACGAAAGTAGCTACCTCCCGATAGTAGCGACCCCCCCTTCCCCAAAACTAGCGAGACCCAAGTTTTTTAAATGGTATACCGTAATCAGTAGTCAAAATTTTAATGTACAATAATGTGTTAGTGCAGTGTCACAAATTGTTTAATATAAAGCACGAGGGGAAGCTTTGTGCCACCATTCGTACTTGGGGACATTTTGGTCTGGGATTTTTTGGCTTCTTTCAGTAGGCTTTCCTTACTCTGGTGTTTTGCCTTGTTCTCTCTCTTTAAGTGGGGAGACTTGGAACTCAAATCGCTACAAATAGGTAACATAACGACACCAGGGACAAGAAAACACACCCATGGAATATGGTACATGTAAGCCATTTGCATTGAGAATTTCACCCTAATTATAATTAGCTCCATGAATATCATTGGAACTCCCATACAAACCTTTATATTACATGATTTTTGACGCCATGTTGTTTGTGCTCTCTGGACAAGAGAGCTTTGGCTGCCTATGGTTGTACGTGTTATATTGTTGGTTTTCCTCAACCAGATTTGTTCTTTCGTATTCACTGTGTTTGTCTTTTTTGCAATTATAGGATGCCCAAATGGAAGATAAACCATACCCAACACAGCCCCATGTCCCACACATGCAATACAGTCCAAGCCAACAGCCTGATTACAGTCAGTTTGATTTGGTACGGGCAACACAGTATGGTGTTTTTGAGAGATGCGTCGAGTTAATTGAGAAGGAAGGTATTGACGTAAACACACTTGACAAGGAAAACGTTTCTGCTTTGCATTGGGCAGCTATCAACAATAGAATCAGGATTGCAGAGTAAGCATTGGTTACTAACTAATTTATAGGAACGTTGTTATTCTAACTTATTAAAAGAGAGACTAGTAAGAGAGAATGATGAAATCTGATGCTCAGAGTAGTCATGACTCCATCATCAAGGAATCTGTGTACAGGAAGCAAGTTACTGTATTTGAAAGAGTTTTGGCACAGAAAATAACCTAACAAAAGGTTTGAAGATTACACACATGCCTTTGTGTGGATGGAGAACAATGACACATTAAGATTTGGCTTATAAAAGTGACAGGTGACATTAACAGCTTAATTTGTTTTTACACTTTTGAATTATATTGAATTGCTTCAAGAAGGTTTGACGGACCATCCTGTGCACATTTTTGTAGTTTCTGAAAATGGAGGCTGGACTGGTATTTGTAATATTGATATGTCTGTCTACACCATTGTGTAAATGTCCACATGTGTATCCTACGTAATATTTATATAACCTGCATCACACAGGTCACATCGAAATCTTTAGACGACACATTGTTGGTTTAATATAATATTGGCTCTAATTAATTTTTTTAACAAATAATTGAACTGGAAAAACTGAGGTGCAAGACTTTAATTAAATACAGTGCAGTGTGAGACAAGGCAATAAGTTAAATCACTTCCGTAGACCCCCTGAAGCAACAAAAATAGAGAAATAATAATAAAATAATCTCCTTTTAATGACTTTGATTTTTTTGATTTGTTGCAACCTGTGGTAACTTTGAAATGCACTTGAGGCAAAATTAGGTTTCCAGGGCTTTTGGTAGGTCGAGCAAAAAAGGGTCAAATTTCATGGGATTTTCATTGACAAATTCGTGGAAAAAAATGGCCGATTTCATGGAAATTTCGCCGAAAAACGATTGGTAAAAAACGGCCGATTTGACAGAAATTTTCTGTGCAAATTTTGCTGGAAAGTGATCAGTTTTGCGCTGACTTGACGAACATTTTTAGTGAAAAAAGGTGGCAAACCAAACCATTAGTTCCCTTTGACAAAAATGAATGATTTTATAAAAACTCAAAACAAGCTGTTGCCATCAAACCTGGCCAAGTAATAGACCAATTTCGATATATTAAATTAAAGTTCAGTCCTAAACAAAAGGCATCATCTCGAGGCTCTGGGGAATAAACTCATCCAAATCCTAATATTTATTCCCCAGAGCCTTGAGACGAGGCTTCGCGTTTAGGACTGAATTTTAATCTATCGAAATGGGTCTATTGAACTAAACCAAAAAGCACATGACCTTCAATAAATTAAATGCTTCATGGTCATGAGTTTCTGTCAGGTAAGTGTAAAATTGGAAAATATGATCCAATCTTTAAAGAAGCAGACCCACTTAGTTCATTTCCTTGTTTGGTTCTTTCTAACTTAAAGCATGCTTTTTCAGGTATTTTGTGTCAAAGGGTGCTGTTGTTGACCAGAAGGGTGGGATTATAAATTCAACTCCATTACACTGGGCTGTGAGGTGAGAGTTAACTTGTGATTAATTAATGCATGTAGGAAGCTTAATCATGGATAGCCACGGCGCTTATGAGAACATCATGATCTAAAAAAAATGTATAACCTCTGCTCATTTTGGTTTATTGTAAGGAATTCTGCAAGGAAAGTGTGCACCGGGCTGCCATACAGGAGGTCGCGAGTTTAACCCATTGACGAGTAAAATTGTCTGGCGTTAGACAGAGTTGAGCACCAGGCTGCCATGCGGGAGGTCGTGTCGAGAGTTTAACTCTGGTGGGACCAACACTCAGGGTCTCTAAATAACTAAGGAGAAAGTGCTGTATTTGTAATTACACCTGCAAGTGGTTAGACTCTCTTAATAAGTCTTCTCTGATAAGGACATCGATAAACCGTAGAACCCATCTCACAACCCTTCAACGTAACGTTCATACATGTAGCCCTGTGGGACGTAAAAGAACCCACAC
>JALIRR010007739.1:0-2500 GCA_023091755.1 Montipora sp. Colony 1 RG-2022
CGAAAAATGTTATTTCTCCTCTAATAGGTCTTTTTTCATGCGGTTTTTTGCATAGCGCAAATCTAGGATAGTTTAGCCTTTAATCCATACTAATTAGACCATCAGGCGACTTGTATTTCCTATTTCCTTAGCCTTCCGAAGTTGACCCAAAAAATCGGCCATTTTTGAAAAATTTCCTTTGGTCCCTCCTTTGCTAGTTTGCCAAAAATGGCCATTTTCGACACTTTTGCGAAAAATGTTATTTCTCCTCTAATAGGTTCTTTTTTCATGCGGTTTTTTGCATAGCGCAAATCTAGGATAGTTTAGCTTTCAATCCATACTAATTAGGCCATCAGGCGACTTGTATTTCCTATTTTTTTAGCGTTCCGAAGTTGACCCAAAAAATCGGCCATTTTTGAAAAATTTCCTTTGGTCCCCCCTTTGCTACTTTGCCAAAAATGGCCATTTTCGATACTTTTGCGAAAAATGTTTTTTCTCCTCTAATAGGTCTTTTTTCATGCGGTTTTTTGCATAGCGCAAATCTAGGATAGTTTAGCTTTTCAATCCATACTAATTAGGCCATCAGGCGACTTGTATTTCCTATTTTTTTAGCCTTCCGAAGTTGACCCAAAAATCGGCCATTTTTGAAAAATTTCCTTTGGTCCCCCCTTTGCTACTTTGCCAAAAATGGCCATTTTCGATACTTTTGCGAAAAATGTTTTTTCTCCTCTAATAGGTCTTTTTTCATGCGGTTTTTTGCATAGCGCAAATCTAGGATAGTTTAGCTTTCAATCCATACTAATTAGGCCATCAGGCGACTTGTATTTCCTATCTTTTTAGCCTTCCGAAGTTGACCAAAAAAATCGGCCATTTTTGAAAAATTTCCTTTGGTCCCCCCTTTGCTACTTTGCCAAAAATGGCCATTTTCGACACTTTTGCGAAAAATGTTATTTCTCCTGTATTAGGTCTTTTTTCATGCGGTTTTTTGTATAGCACAAATCTATTATAGTTTAGCTTTGAATCCATACTAATTAGGCCATCGGGCGATTTGTATTTCCTATTTTTTAGTCTTCGGAAGTTGACCCCAAAAAACGGCCATTTTTGAAAAAATTCCTTTGGTCCCCCGTTTGCTAGTCTGCGAAAAATGGCCATTTTTGACGCTTTTGGAAAAAATGTCATTTCTCCTTTAATAGGTCTTTTTTCATGCGGTTTTTTGCATAGCACAAATCTAGGGTAGTCCCCCCTTTGCTAAAAGTTCAAAATTTGCCATTTTTGACACTTTTGGACCGCAAATATGGGGATCATTTGCAGTTCTTGAATCGTTTGGTTCTGGGATCATTTGCGGTCCTGGGATCATTGCCGTCGTTTCTTTTCCTCTTCTTTGGCGTTAAGACACGACAGCCGCGCGGAGAATGGGGAGGGCGCCCCTCCCCATTCTCCTTGCGGCTTATCCCTTTTGCCCCAACAATACCGCCAGCTATTTATTTATTTATTTATTATTTATTCAACTGCATACATGATAAATACAAATATATATATACATACATAACTAACTGCAGACCGTACTGTTTCGGCCTTCTGGGCCTCATCAGTGCAGTGCTGATGTCTGGGATGGAGGTTAAGCTTATACATACATATATATACTATAAAGATGAATTTCTGGAGTCGGACTAGTTCAGAAACATTTAATTGCTACTCGGAGGTTCATGCTTCTAATGAAGCAATCATCAGGCAACTGACAACAATAACGGTTACATGTAAAGGTATACAAATTTGAAAGTGGGGAACAATGCTTACTAGCATAACGTGTCAAGATGTGATTGGACGGCAAAAGCGCTAAACGATCGAGTAACACTATTTTAGGTGAACGCGCTATTTAACAAAAATTTCTTAGAATGTCTACAGGTTGATGTCATTTCGTTTCTATGGTTAAGTGTCGACATTTCCGGCTTACAAATTATGAAATATTTTTCCCATAGGCAAAGATTACATTTTTTGTTGGCATTAGAATACGGCCTAGCTTGCTTTACTTTTTTTCCACTTAATCTCATAATTGATGTTCTGTTCTTTTAGACTCCAAATATAGTTGCTGAGCTCGGTGACATTTTTGTACCGTTCGTGCCTAAAAGAACATGTGTGGTTTGGGGCGCCAAATGTAAAAATATTATTTAAGTACTTTTTCCCTATTTTTTGTGTTATTTATCAAATATCACAAAAGTTATCTTGTAATTTATAAATAACAAATTCAAGTACCTTTGCGATTTATAAATCGCAAGATTGCCATCTTTGCGATTTATAAATCACACGATTGCCAACTTTGCGATTTATAAATCGCAAGATTGCCAACTTTGCGATTTATAAATCACAAGATTACTAACCTTGCGATTTATAAATCGCAAGATTACACACTTCGCGATTTATAAATCGCAAAGTAGCGAACTCTGCGATATATAAATAACAAGAATCGGATATTGGCGATTTATAAATCGCATATTTTGCAATATATAAATCGCACGTTTTC
>JALIRR010007739.1:7500-15000 GCA_023091755.1 Montipora sp. Colony 1 RG-2022
TAAGTAACTAAATGACGCGGATCACGCGAAGCTAAAGCCACAACCTTCTCTCTATTTCATAAGTGAAACGTGAAAAGGCAAGCCGATGTTTGCCGTTGAATCTCTCTAGTGTGACTTTAGCTCCGCGTGACTCAAGGTAACGCGAGTATTTAGTTAACAAAACTCTGAGTCTTTACTACACATCGCTTGTAGAAAAAGGCGCTATATAGAATGAAAATCCTTACCCGTCATTTTGAGAGTTTCGAAGCTGTTTTGTTGGTCAACAGAGAGTCAACGTGAGGTCATGAAGAAAATTGCACCAAGGAGTCAGTTATGAACTATCTATAACCATGAAACCTAATTTTTCCTCTTTTGACATACCGGAAAATGGTTTTGGGGCAACTTTTTCCCACAAACGAAATTTTCACGTACACGGCAAATGTGAAATTGCCTTCTTTCACGTAGAAACGGCAGCCGGCGAGCGTAAAAAATAGCGGGAAAATCATGGTCACATGGTCACTTTTCCCGTTCGCGTTGCTAAATCTCTCTAATATTTCATCTCTCTACTCGTTTCTGGGCCCTGCCACAAGTCTCTTTCTGCACCTTGAAACTGTTGTTTTTTTCCTACACTGCAACTGGTTTTCTGTTTATTTTTCGCTCCGACCGACCCGAAATTGGGAAATGCATCCGACGGTAAAGGAGGAAATAATGGGGTCGGCCCAGGAGTGTTGGCGAATGAAGTCCCGGAACTTTTATGTACCTGATGTATCTTTCAATCGGACAATACTGCTTTTTCTTCTGTGGAGTTCTCAAAAAAGGCCTTTCACCCGAATATTTCTCAGAACTCAGCTTAATCCTTAAGAGAGTATATCACGATGTTCTCCCAACGATCTGGGTCCTTTCACATTGGATTCCTGTGAAACTCTCATACCATTATCAAGTGATTCTGGTGTGTGTTGATGTGCGTGTTTTTGTGGTTGGTTCTCTGCTCTGCTCCATTTGATTCTATTTCTATGGAGTGTCCCCAATTATAGTGCCAGATGACGCTTAACGCTAGATGACTTGGCACTTACATCACACAGGGTTTTAGCATTTCCACATCGCTGTTCCGCGACTGCTGCTCTTGCGTTTAAACTACGCAACAAGAAATGTAACTTACAAAAGATATACATTACACATCGCACGACTTTTATTGAATTTTTTCATTTATTTTAGTCATAGCTTGGAAACTCGAACACCACATCTTTGCCAGTGAGCTTCTTGTAGACAGTGGAGAATGTATCCAGCTGGAAACACAAACAAGACAACGTTTAAGCAGCAGACCATGGGAGGCGGCGTTAATATTGGTTAATAAGATGGGTGGGAGGCGCGGTGGCCTAATGGTTAGTGTGCTCGATTCCGGATCGAGTGGTTCGGGTTCGGGGCCTGGCCGAGGACATTGTGTTGTGTTCTTGGGCAATACACTTTACTCTCACGGTGCCTCTCTCCACCCAGGCGTATAAATGGGTAACCCTGCGATGGACTAGCATCCCATCCAGGGGAGAGTATGAATACTCCTAGTCGCTTCATGCTACGGAAACCGGAGATAAGCGCCGGCCTGATGGGCCTTCTGGCTCGTAAGCAGTGACTAATAAGATGGGTGGTGACTAGAATGGATACTCCAGAATACGGCGAGACACTTAATGTATTTCAAAAACTCATTAATAATTTATGAACCTAACATCCTATCAAAACATCGATAAAACGTCACGTGCATCAGCTTTATATACGATAAAACACTCCTCGTTAGTATTCTTTATATGAACAATTAGGGTTAGTGAATTATTATGTAGAATCTACATTTTTATATGATCTTTATATTCAATTTGTATTTTTAATGTTTTTTTATTGTAAATACACATTGTAATTATTTTTTAAATACGAAAATGTGTTTCAATAAATTATTATTATTATTATTATTACTACTATTATTATAATTATTATTATTTGCCTAAACAGAGTGTTTATCTGCCAAAGCGGGATAACACTGAGGTTGTCAGGTATAGAGCGTTTTCACATGACGTCACAGCAGCCATGTTTGTGTTCCAAACTAATCCTCTGGGAATTTAAGGTGGCTTAAACCAAGTCGCACTAGAGGGCAATTTTGGATTTGTTCAGGACAAATCTGACTTGAAATCGGCCAGTGACAAAAAAATTGTCCGGAAAGCTACAGTCGCACTTGAGAACAAAATATGTGAACAAAACATCACACCATGCTGTCCATCCACAAACCGCGACACAAGGGATCTCAAAATGTTCTCGGCTGACGAAGATGTACGGCGCAAAAAAGTTTAAGATGATCCCGGCATTGAGCCGTCTTCGCTGAAGTGAAAGGATTCTTGCAACGAGTCAGAACTCGTGGAAGAAGGAGATGGGCTGGGAGTTCCTCGATCGTTGAATATGTAAGGCCTTGGCATCAGATAGATCCATCCTGGTGGATATTGAGGAAATTGTTGCCCCATTTCAAACGGAAAATATTGGTCGCCCGCGCCTAATGTCCCAAGTTGTTTTTCATTCTCTATTTACTGTTTGAAAGTTAGAAAATTTCGAGGCAAATGAAGGGTATAGACTATCTAGGAGAAAATAACACATACCGTGCATTTTTACCTTTCGACACACACATCCGAAAAAGTGGTTTTTGCCCTGAGCAGGACTCGAACCCACGCCTCCCTGATTACTAGTCGGGCATGCTAAGCCACTACAACATCAAGGCTACCACGCTGGCAACGCAGCAGATTAATGACATGACTTAGAAGCGTGGGGATCTCTAGGGCCCTCGAAAGGTAAAAATGCATGGTATGTGTTTCTTTCTCCTATATATTTCCTTTTTGCTTAAGTCTTTTGCCATCCTATGTGAAAATTGAAAAATTAAACGTAAACAAATGGCCAAAATGAACGACCGAGTACCTAAGGAGAGACTGGGCGCTAGTAGTTCAAATCAAGTTTTTCTTAAAATCTACCCGTATGACTCCCCCCCCCCCCCTCCTTCAAAATTTCACGAATAAGAAATTGGCTCTGATTCAGCATTCATACAAAGTAAAATAAAAATCTGTAAGGCACATTTTTCGCAAACTAAGAAAATGTGAAATCAAAACTAGCTCAAAATCTACCTTGCAGATTTTTATTTTCCTTCACATGAATGCTGAATCAGAACCAATTTCTTATTCCTGAAATTTTGAGGGGGGTCATATGGGTACATTTTGAGAAAAAAGTGATTTAAACTACTAGCGCCCAGTCTCTCCTTAGGCACTCGGTCGTTCATTTTGGCCATTTGTTTATGTTTAATTGTTCAATTTTCACATGAGAACGAAAACACATCTTGGGACATTACTCAAAAGAGTTAGAAGTTGGGCTGTTATAATCCATTAAAAATGTAGTAAGCCACCTTAACTCTATTCTTATACAAGTACTTTCTTTTGTTTCATTAAATTAGCATCCATTCTTGTCACGTGAGTGTAAACGGTCTATTGCCACGCACCGTCCCCAAATGTTACACACGTATACGTATCACGAAGTGTTTCACCTTATTTTGCAGTATCCATTCTAGTCATAACAAATCAGTTGACAACGAAACTGCCAAGGGCTTGAGATCCCTGTATATTACATTTTTTCTGTTGCTGGGCTTTTGACTTAAATGTTACATCGTTGTTACGAATTAATGTTCACGTGTAACAAGTGGTACAACGTGTAAAATTAAAGAAAACAAATCACCGACCTTGTGATCCACATTTGTCTGCTGCTGCTTATCAAGATGACTGTAAAAAACGCAAAATACATCGGGATAAAAAAGTTAAAACTCTGTCTTTTCTCATTAACATGAGTCACAAACAAGTGTTATAAAAGCAACCAGACCACCACCCTTTTCAAACGTGAGTTCACAAGAATTATTCCAAAAACATCCATTTAAACTGAGATTTATTTCTAATTCCTCCTTGTGGACAGAGAATGAATGCTTAATGCGACAAAAAAAGCCTCAATTTTGTCCAGACAGCTCATGTGTACTACCCAGTACATGTACTTTCTTAAACAACGCCGATGGTAATTAATGATTCTGAGAGATGTTAAAATCCTATTGTGTTAATTTAAGTTAATTAAAAGCAACTTTCTTTTGCAAAGGCAAACTGGTCTACAATACCCAGGGGTCCCTGGATTAAAGGTGATGAAATCCGGATCCAGGGTTTGCTCCTTAACCCATTGACTTCAAGACAAGAGACTTCCCACATACATGTACGTGGCGCGGTTTTAAATCCCAGACTCGACGTCACACAATGTAAATTGTATGCGAGTTGAGTTTGTTGGTTCTCTACTCTGCTCCAAGGTTTCCCAGGTACTCTGGTTTTTTCCCTCTCCCCAAAAACCTACAGTCAACAGGTCTACGATTTGATTTGCCTTAATTTGAGTCAGTGGGGTACCGATCATCTATTATAATATATCACTGATTGAAGATCACGCAACAATAGATTATCGCAGACAAATGCGATAATCCTACGTTTCATACATTTTGAATGTTTTCCAAAACTCGGCGAAACACGCTCGCGCCAGGCTAGGTCTTGCATTTTTGTATTTATTTCACATTTGATAATGCGTATTTTATACGGAAAAAAACTTACCTTGATGGTTCTTTTAGAAATTATTCTAAATTAGTAGTTAGCTGTAAAATACATTTTAACTCACTGCGATCAGAAAGGTAACAAGAGTAGATGAAAGCAAAACAGATATAAAGAGCTTGCGAAAATCAAGTTGTCCTCTCCTCGTTTTCTCGTTTTCATTTTGTCCAAAACAAACATGGCGGCATGTTTTTTTAATCAAAAGATTTTCCGATTATAATCGACGATCAATCGGTTGGGTCAACCCGATTATTTCTGATGATCAATAATAAAATCTTAGCCGCTTCCCATCACTAAATTATAATTTCAAGTGTCCCGAATTAAAATGTAGTGCCCCAGCGGTACAAGACTAGACACTTAAATTAAGTTCATTATTATTCTATTATCATTATTTTTGGACATACTTCATTATCACAATTACTTTAAATCTATCAACAGTAACTGTTTTACTCACACTTTGAGTAATCTTGAACCATCCAACTTGACTCTTACTCTTTTCCCAACAATTTCACTGGGGAAAACCAAATCCTCGAGGATCGCATCATGGACAGCTGTCAAGGTTCGACTAAGAACAAATATCAATGGTCAAAAGCAGCCATGGAATACTCTGAGTAACGTGTACTCGACTCCCATTTCAGATGGAAAAAAAAATTAATTACCGGTACATGTAATTATTTCTCTCTTTTCTTAACTTCTGAATTAAATGGTTCTCTGGATACTAAACTTGTATTTCTGCAGGTTCATTTAAGAAATCAACTGTTTTGAAAGCAGTCCTTTAGATATTAATACGTGTACTCCATATCTATGGTGGAAAAATACCAAATCATTGTTAGGCTTTCACATTTCCTCGTAATTTTCTGTGTGGCAATCCCAAGTTTTTTCTTTCATGTAATCAGTCCAGTTTGGGTTGTGAATACTCAAGTTTGAGTAAATCTTAAGAAAATGTCGAGCAAGGATTCCATGCATATTACCACTCATCACCTTCATACATCAGCTGTATACGAGTGAAAGGTGTGAACATATACTACACTTTCCAGGACAGTTAATCACAAATTTGTTTTTGCCACTCATCACGACAGAGTCAGGGTGGTTTAGCAGTTATCAACCGCGCATCCCACCTCTGTGACCCGGTTTCAACTCTGGCTTCAGATCGTTTGTGGGCTGAGTTTCAGGCGAACTCAATCTGACTCGGAGGGTTTTCCTACAGGTACTCCGGTTTTCCTCCCTCATCAAAATCAACTCTCAGTCAATTACACCCAGCTGCGGGCGAATACCCTAAATAGGGATAACCAAGGGTATCCTTCCCTTTCATTGAATTAAATGAATAAAATTGGTATTATTATAGACTGGGGCGACATCTAGTTTCATCATCAATTGTCCTGGAGCACAAGGGTTGGCAACCTTGTGGAGCACCTCCTCTTCACTCATGCAACCCACGTTGAACTAGTCCCTTAAGTCTTGAGTCAAAAATTCAACAATTTTAACACAAACATCTTACTTTGGAAAAACCTGGGAAACAATACTTCATGGTACAACTCCTAAAGTGTGTCACCTACTGGCCCGACAATTCTCAAAACTTAAAACAGAGGTTACAGCTTCCATAAGCTGATCTTTCTAATTTAAATACGACCTAAATATAATTAATTTGGACAATCTTCTTTTCAATACCTTCTTGGTCTTTTCTGCTTTTGATTTCTTGTCTTTCTTGTCTCTTTAGGAAGGATTCTCCTCTAAATAAAATTTAAACTACTGTTATGGTTGCAAATCCACAACACTTCAAAACAATAATCAAGACTCTGCAACTGAATGTCCAGTGAAATACACCCAAGGTTAACACATAAGTAACATTCAGGAAGTCACATATGTTAGACATTCCATGTGTTTTAATATGGTAGATACTTCACAAAATGCCCCATACACAAGTGGAATTAAATCCACAGAAGGATAAGAGCAAGAATTGAGAGCATTCCATTCTTCAAACATTCTGGAGTAATGCCCAGAAATGAAGGAAATCAAAAAGTATATTCTGCATGATAAATGTCACAAGGTGTCCCTCTCACAGGTAAATAACCCTAGCCCAAAAAACAACAGGACAAATCTCAGCATGAATAAAGCCTTCTGCATTTAGACTGCCTGCCTGCAGCACTTGAATTTACAGTACATGAATTGACTATGAAAACATAGAAAATATTAAAGGGGGTTTCAAACTTGTACCTCTTGCTTTACACTATGATTAATATTCTAACGAGGCAAACCCTTAAAATTCCCAAAAATTCAAAAAATATATTCTGCCGTAGGTACTCAACACAGAAACCAAAACCTAACTGTTTTCAAAGCAGTCCTTAGACATAAAATAATACTCCACATCTCTGGCAAAACACCAAAATGTTGTTACTGGTACTTTCTGATTTGAAAGCCTACTTCCTCATTTGTGTGAATTGTAAAACCCAGGATTTTTCTTTCATGTACACTGTACTCAGTCCAGTTTGGGTTGGGAATATATTGCACTTTGTGTAAAACCTAAGAAAAAGTCATACAATCCATTTTCCACTCATCACCCGCATTTCTGTGCACAAGTGAAAGTGTTTTTACTACTCTTGCCAGGACAGTTTCTCAGAAATTTCATTATGTCACACATCATGACAGAGTCAGACTGGGGCGACATCTAGTTTCATCATTAATTGTCCTGTAGCAGAAGGGTTGGCAAACCTTTGGAGTGCCTCCTCTGCACTCGTGTAACCCAGTGGTGTACGCTATACTAGTCACCTGAAGTCTCCAGTCAAAAGTTCAACAATACTATAACAAACATCCTCTTAAACAAACCTGAGAAACAACAACCACATGCTTTCCACTGAACTTCTTTTCAAGTTCACGT
>JALIRR010007740.1:0-2500 GCA_023091755.1 Montipora sp. Colony 1 RG-2022
CTGGCGTGTTTCAATGAAGTACATCAAAATGTAAATGATCTCATTTTCAGAGATAAAGTGGAATAAATAAAGTACGATCTGTCACATCACGAGCTATAGTACGTCTGTGATTTCTAATTTTAGCGTGATTCCTATTCGCTGGCTTTTGACGGTCGACTCTGAAATGGCTTCTTTCCTTTTCCGTTCGCTTGCTGAGGATTTGCTTGTTTTCTTTTCAAACTCTTGCGATTCAAGAAAAAATAATTGCCTAACTGGTGAATTCAACAGTAGATTTCGCTGGAAAACCGATAACACACTCATCCCTTCGTGATTTATGCGATCAGTCGGTTTTTCGGGTGAAATTAACCGTGGAATTCACTAGTTAGGCAGCGAAGAAAATGACATAATTAAGCAATTTCCGGGAAAACCAAAAGGCGGACTGTTCCAAAGCCTTTCATTTTCACTAATCCTACAGCCAGTAAGAATAAACAAGCCGGGAGCTCCGCTTTTAGGCTTGGCTAAATCTATATATTATATTTTCATTCTCGCCCGGCTTTTCACCGTCTTTCTTGTGATACCACGCTTCTTAGGCGAACATTTTTTACCACAGTTATAAGGCATTTTTCCCTTTAATGTACGTTTGCCTTTAATATCACACAGCATTGACCAGATTTTAGCTTTTTTTATTGCTCGACTTCTGTGTAGCATCTGTGCAGCATGTTCTGCATCGCTTAACGTGTCACGCCTGAGAAAGAAAATTATAACTTCCTGTTTTCCTAATTTACCTCGTGACTTTTCCCATACTATTAAGGTTGACAAAAGTTCATTGTGGGTGTAACAGAATTGGTAATCATTGGAAGTGACTTAAAGTTTGGGAAAAGTTCAGGTTTCAAGTCTATTTCAACTCAATAAGGCATGTATTCTATCCATATGATATTATGTAAGAGTCACAAAGCATCCTTTACGTGCCAAAGAACAGCGAAGATGCGTTTTGTCCTTTGCAGGCTTCTCGTTCCATTTTAATGATTCTTTCGAACAGTCCATCCACAAAAATTCTAATGACTTGTGAGTTAAATTTTATGTTGCTTTCCTTTTTGTCTCAGAAACGGATCCTATCCAATCCTTCGAGACCGCTGTATGCACGGATTAAGATTTCTACCTTGAAAAAAGGTTTAAAAGAGAAAGGTGCACGCGAAACAAGGTATGGGATTTTTGAAGTTAAGAATGTGATTCGTCAGCACATATTTCACTTCGCCTCGATGATTTACTTCTTACCAATATCAACAGAAATAAAAAAAAGAATCTCCCCCAGAAATCATATGTTCGTGTTTTCACCGAGGTTTCAAAGGGAAGCACCTTGGAAACCAGTCGATCAGTCATCACAATCTTCCGCAATAGGATCAGATTATCTGCTTAATATCTGCTAAGTGCTTCGCCTTATTTGCATAATTTGGGGGCCTAAATGGTGTGTCTGCCTTCAAGAAGTAAAAGGAAATTAGAGGTCTAATATTCTCTGCAATTTTGATGACGATGCAGGGATATGATGAGTTCATATGACGTTCTTGGAGCACATTCAAATTGAGCAAAAGCAAAATTCTTAATCCTATATGGGCCAACGCTTATCAAGCAAAGGAAAAAAGGATTGGAAATACACATCGCAAATCTATTGGAAAGCCATTAGCGGACAAGCAATGCTAAACCGAGCGAAACTAACCATCTTCATTTGATTGTTAATTTCCCAAGGGAGTAACCCTAACCCTGGTAGACTTTGCAGTTGACTGTTAAGCAAGACTTAAGAGCGGCTAAGTTTTACTCAAACAAAAATGAAGGCCTAAGAAAAACCTCAATTTATTTTACTTTGCATCTTATTAAAGTCGGAAAGTTGAGACGATGCAAGCAAGAGATAAGTGACTTGAAAACCATCCTTACGACCGCCTTGCGGTTTCTTGGGTTGCGCCGAGGTCCAAACATGTCAATCACAGCATACCGTTTTGCTTAAGTTTACTTGAAGTATTTGCATTATTTGTGTGCTAATGCATTGAGTAAGAAGAGCCTGATTAGCTGGCGGTATTCTAGGCGCGCGGAATAAAGTTTTGGCGGTGGAGCCGCTAATCGCGAGCGGCGAAGCCGCGAGAAATACGTATTTCAATTTTCTTCTTCCCATTCTCTTCGCGGCTTTCCCGCTGATGATTAGCGGCTCAGTCGCCAAAACTACATTCAGCGCGCCTAAAATTCCGCTATCTACGTAAACGAATTGAAAAAAAAAATACTTGACTTGAGATTTCCTTAACTTTACTTACGATCGCGTGTAAAGACTACCACTCTGATCATTATTTTAATTCATCCGACCTTGGACAATCATCGATATCGGCAATCTTCGAGCAGCGTCCACTGCTGAAAAGTACAGTACTTTCAAAAAACATGATGATTTTAAAATTTGCGCTGGATTATTTTATATTAAACTATTGTATAAGTGGGTTTTCTGACGAATGCACCTTTCTTTGGCATGGCAACCAAGTCG
>JALIRR010007740.1:7500-10000 GCA_023091755.1 Montipora sp. Colony 1 RG-2022
GTGAAGGCCGCTCGCAATCATTCGATTTCTCCCGTCGTTTACGTAAACGCGTTTGGCCGTAATGAAGCGGCTTTGACAAAGTGCACCAGATTTTTTGAAAGAATCAACAAAGTGCATCGTTTTGTTCATAAGTACAAACAACATGTTAACTCAGAAGTGTTATTGAACTCTTGAAAAACAATCAAACATCAAAGCAGGTTGGCTTCATCGCTCGATCCAACTTTACTTGACAGGTTCAGGGCAGACTGCTGTTCGTCACGCGGCAATCTCTTTGCATGGTTGAGTTCAAATTAGAGTTTGCTTTCGATTAGCGATTGTTTTAAATGTGTCCCAAAAAGAACTCAATTTCATAATGATTTACCTCAGTTTTTTTCGAAATAAATCTTTCTTCATTCAACCTTCTCAGCGACTAGATAACCGGAACGCATAATTTAGAAGCTCTCTTCATCGGGAAGATATTTCTAGAAACCGAGTTTGAATGGACTGGATGAGTCATTTCTTACAGTTTAAAGGCTTAACTGCAGGATACCCTGCCACCTCAAAGCTATGACCTAAATTGGGTGGATACGCAGTGGAAACTCCGAGCTTAGTGGATACGCGGATACGTGGATGTGATGCATGAGAACTGCCAAAGTTATGTAACATACTTGAAGTTACCAGTCGTAACCTTAGGCCAAATTAAATTCAATTGGGTTCCCGAGAAGAGCAAGCTAGAAGGTTTATTGCCGGTCGTAATAAACCTTCAAATCATTTAACCTAGACAAGCAAAGAATGTGATCGAGCATCCTGATCGTAGTATTATGTAAAATTCAACTAAAAGGTTCCAAGAACTGAAGCATGACAAAAGTTGACAAAAGTTCATTGTGGGTGTAACAGAGTAGGTAATCATTGTAAGTGACTTAAAGTTTAGGAAAGGTTGAGGTTTCAAGTCTGTTTCAACTCAATAAGGCATGTATTCTATCCATATGATATTATGAAAGAGCCACAAAGCATCCTTTACTGTTTTAGCGCCAAAGAACAGCGAAGATGCGTTTTTGTCCTTTGCAGGCTTCTCGTTCCATTTTAATGATTCTTTTGAACAGTCAATCCACAAAAATTCTAATGACTTCTGAGTTAAACTTTATGTTGCATTCCTTTTTGTCTCAGGCACAGATCCTGTCCAATCCTTCGAGATCGCTGTATGCAGGGATTAAAATTTCTACCTTGAAAAAAGTTTAAAAGAGAAAGGTGCACGCGAAACAAGGTATGGGATTTTTGAAGTTAAGAATGTGATTCGTCAGCACATATTTCACTTCGCTTCGATGATTTACTTCGGCTCAGTCGCGAAAACTATATTCAGCGCGCCTAAAATTCCGCTTTCTACGTAAACTGATTGAAAAAAACTTGACTTGAGATTTCCTTTAGTTTACTTACGATCGCGTGTAAAGACCACCTGCAAAGACCAAATGCAAAGTTAAACGGAGAGTAGTGAACGCAAAACAAGGTATGGAATGTGTTTGTTGCGTTACCACACAGTAAGAATGCACACATCAAGGTTGGTAACGACAGGACACATTACACTTTGTTTGGATGCCTCACATTTCACAATGTATGAAGAATCAGCCCCTGATATTATATGTGAACTCGGGATTTTTCCATGCTTAATTTTAAAAGGAAATCCGACCTTGGAATCCATCGATTGGATTCGTAAATTGAGCAAGCAGTTCCTCACATGACCATCATGAAATAATTATAAAGCTGCGCTTAGAACCAATGACCGGCGAACCAATGACTTTGTCTGAACAATAAATAGGAAGTTTGAGATGTAATATTTTCTTGGTAATTTGACTGATGATAAACAGATATTTTAGTCATATTTCTGTTGTATTGCTCTTTTCCGCTTCGATTTATTATCATGAATGGTTGTGCATGCACTTTTAAGTAAAGTATACATATTGTAGGTTATACGATTCATGATACGGTTCTTCCTAACATCTGAAAAGCGCACAAGACCTTTTTTGTTGCAGTTCTTTTTGGTAGATCTTTGTTACATAACACATTGCGACTAACCGCGATCAGTTCCTTACAAAAACGTTGAATATATTATGACCTTCATAAGGCGATAATGGAAGGTAATGAAAGTTAAATTATGAAGTCAAGAGCACTTTGCAGAATCCTTAAATAAGGAAGATTCATAGATGTAATCACATTTTACTTATGTGCCACCTCTGTAAGCGGATCTTTTTTTTTTATTCGTTGTCTTTCCGTTAGTGTTCGGTTTTTAAAGGCTGTTCGTTAGCGTCTCTTCTTTCCGTTTTTCAAAGTTCATTTTTGCACCATGATTTACACCCTTTCATTTTTCATAATTTAGTCTCGTAGTATATAAACCTTCCTTTTTTCCTATTTTTAATTGCTCTCTTTTAGTGCATTCGAAGCTGGGCTACGTGCAGTTCACTAAGCAGTTTCCTTCACTCAGTTTTCTTATAGTCATAACAACGTAAGTTTTATCGTTACCTATTAG
>JALIRR010007740.1:15000-20487 GCA_023091755.1 Montipora sp. Colony 1 RG-2022
AACTTGGTATAGGTGGCCTATGGTATAGGTGGTGGTATAGGTGGCCTCTTCGGTCGAACTTTTCTCGCACCATGAGACCCTCGGAAAATTGGAATGCTATCTGATGGGCGACTTGAATTGCGACGTGGACTCTACCCAGTTCGACCCTAACATTGTCTAATGCACGTTTACTTTGTGAAATTTCTGATATATATGGGCTACAGCAACTTATAACAGAACCAACTCGTATCACTGAATCATTATCGTCATTAATTGCAATTGGAACCAAACTTGCTAATGAGGTACCCCTTGTTACTGACGGTTCAAGTTATGCCGATTACATTGTTAGCAGCAACAACAAGTTCGTTTTCAGTCCAATTAGTAGTAGCAATGTTTTTTGTCTTCTAAATAAATTATCTAAATCCAAAGCGACAGGTCTGGATAATATTTCTGCCAAACTAATTCGGGAATGTGCGGATCTTATCTCGATCCCTTTATGTAATATCTTCAACAAGTCTTTAATTAAGTTCGGGTTCTTTTCCTGATGACTGGAAATGCGCTAGAGTGACTCCATTGCTTAAACAAGGTGAGCGAACTGATGTGAATAATTATCAGCCAATATCTGTTATCTCAGTAAAAGCTAAGGTGTTCGAGAGAATAGTGTATAATCAATTATATGTTTTTTTGGCTAATGAAGAGATTATCACAAACCAACAATCAGGTTTTCGCTCCTTGCATTCGACTGTCACTGCTCTCTTAGAAGCGACTGACAGCTGGGCTTTCAATATAGATGGCGTTAATGTAAATGCAGTGGTTTTCCTGGACTTGAAAAAAGCATTACTGTTGACTACGATGTTCTTTTAGCTAAACTTAGTCTGTATGGAATACAAGATTCTGCTTACGATTGGTTTAAGTCGTATCTAAATAACCGTACCCAGAAATGTGTCGTCAATGGTTCGCTTTCCAAAGTCTGTTCTTTGGGTTGTGGGGTCCCTCAGGGAACTATCCTAGGCCCTCTTCTATTTTTGATCTAAATCAATGATTTGCCAAATTGTTTATCGTTCTGCCAACCTAGGATGTATGCAGACGACACCCACATAACATATTCTAGCGCAGACTTACAGTCAGTGCAGTCTAGTCTGAATCGTGATTTAAGTAACATCCACAAATGGCTACTCAGCAACAAACTTACCTTAAATACGACTAAAACCGAGTTTATGTTAATTGGTTCTAGACAAAAACTGAGTACATTATCTGAATCCCTTGAACTTTCAATAGATAACGTCTCTATAAAACAAGTTTCTACTACTAAATCACTTGGGATTCTTATTGATGATAACATGGCATGGCATATTCATATTGACACACTATCCAAAAAGATTGCCTCTTGCATTGGGGCCATAAAGCGAATTAAACCTTTTGTCTCGCCTGAAATACTGCATTACATCTACAGTGTCTTGCGGCAACCCCATTTCGATTATTGCAGTATTGTTTGGGGGAATTGCGGTAAAACGCTTTCAGAAAAATTACAAAAACTGCAGAATCGTGCTGCTCGTATTTTGACCTCCTCCTCCTATGATGCTGACGCTGGGTATTTGTTACAGCAACTCGGTTGGAAAGACCTGATTGCCCAGCGTCAAATTCAACTAGGTTTAATGGCGTTCAAAGCTCTTAATGATCTGGGTCCTGACTACTTATCCTCTATGCTTACTGAACACAGTACGCTAGGCTATGTCTTAAGGGACTCTGCAAACAAATTAAATGTCCCTTTACCAAGAACTAACTACCTAAAAAAGAGCTTCAGTTATAGAGGTGCAACTCTCTGGAACAGTCTACACTGCAGTCTTAGGCAAGTGAAATCCCTAAATAATTTCAAGAAATTGTTAAATGATCATGTTAGTTAAATTAGAAACACGGCATTCATGGTTATATCTCTAAGGTTAATCCGGCGCGCGGGCAAGGAAACTAGTCAAAGTCAAGCGGAAGGTTCAACTGCCACAAAGATTGCCGTGCCAAAATTCCAAAAACTAAATCTTCTTGGCTATTAAGTTTGAAATAGTTGCTTGCAAGATTCAAACAGTTTTCAGTACAAGTTTATGCAACAGAAATGACATGAAAAACTCGCTAGATGATGTTTTGTCGAAATTTTAAATTTAGCGGGCTGTACAGCGGGCCGTACTGTAGAATACGGCCCGCTAATTTGGCCAATTACAGCGCGCGTACTATCTGAGAGATAAAATAATGAATATTATTGTTATGTAGTTGTACATTGTATTAAAACCTGATGGATTTTTTTACCGTGTTAAAATAAATAAAGATTAAAGATTAAAGATTAAACATTAAACACTAGGCATCAACAAAGCTGAAGAATTTCACAGTTTGCAATGCGCATCCCGACAAGTGAAGCTTTGGTGTAAAGCTCGCCATTCTTTTTTATGGCTTCAGCATAAAATCTCTTCAGTACATATGCATTCGCCAACTTGCTCTTTGCGTCGATGACACGAGTGACTCTTCGTCTACCTTTCTTTCCTTGAGATACTCTCGAAATGCGTTAAGTGCAACTTTTGTTCGTTTCTTAGTTTTCTCACTGTTCTTTCGATCAACTAAAGATGTCGAATCATTCTCTGACAGCTCGAGGAACCGATCTGCCATTTTCTCACAAGAGCGTGATGTCAACTGCGCATGAGCAGAATGTTATTTGCGGCAAAACACTTATTTGTAGGCAGTTATTTGCAGGTCACATAGTGGGCTCTCGGCCAAAAGGAAGGAAAAATACGTCGAATGATAGTAAACTATTATTGTGAATGTTAGGAGAAGAATAATCCCTCTGAGTAACCCTCACCATGACAAGGGTGATAGAACAAAGCTTTAAAAGGTTGATGGGAGCATTTTAAATTTATGTTCTAGGTTTTAATCAAACCAGGTGCTCGAAAAAGTTTGTTTAATGTGCAGTGGGGTACATCATTTCATTTCTGTGCCTGATGGGCTCATCACATTGAGAGATGTTGTGGTGCAAACATTAGGAGAATAAGCCCTTTATGATGGCTATTTCTCTGCGGGATCACCTGTTTTTACAGTTTGGTGGAATGGCAACTATCTCCTTATTAGTTGAGTTATAAATCTTGGTGTTTGTTTCATTACTAACAAAAAGATTCTGTTAGTTCCACAATGAACTAGGCAATCCTATACTAAAATTCACTAGAAAATTCACTTTCAAAGTACATCCAAAGTGAACGAAAACTTGTACGAAACTTGCACTAAACGTGTACGTACGAAAAACGTGTACGTTGAAAACTGTTGGACGCGACAATCCTAAAATTTTCTGAAATTACAAGGCACGTGCAATTCCCTTGGGGAAATCACGTGATACAAACGAAACGAACAGGAAAATGGTAACTATAACAAAGGAACCGGAAATCGTTAGCCACAAATCCATCTTGCTCTCAGAGAAATAGATTTCAAGTTATATGGAGAGTACTTTTGTTGAGAAGTACCTCACACAGGATGATGTAGTCAGAACACGTCATTGTTTTGGTCGATCGTTTTCATTGGATTATCCCGTTCCCTTGGGCCCGGAAGGGACATGTCGAGAGTTAATGTGATTTTATTGCCTCTTTGAATGTTGTGACTCTAAAGCCAACAGGCAGCCTCGGGCATGAAGCTCGTGATGATCTGATCCGACATAAACCCTTAACTTCTTTTGCAAGCTGATTTTTATTTGCAATCACGAAACTTTCAGGGAAACTGTAACTATGTAACCCCACAAATCATGCAAATTTCACTGTGATTGTGGGTACCTCTAATTTTTTGTTTTCTAAAGAACATAGCCAAAATTAGGAAATTTATATCTTTTCAGCACTGCGAGACCTTTATTCACGCATTTATTACTTCAAAGCTTGATTATTGTAATTCCGTTTCATCCGGGCTTTCCAAGTATTTGACTCAGAAACCACAGTATGTTCAGAATAGTGCTGCGCGTCTCCTCGCAGTACGTTAAGATAACGCCCGTATAGAGACAGTTACGCTGGTTGCCTTTGAGCGAGAGAATTGATTATAAAATCTTATTTTTAACTTTTAAATCACTACATTGTATGGCACCTGAATATCTCTGTGAACTGTTTTCTCTTTACAATATTGGACGATCATTACACTCCTCAGGTAAACCTCTCCTTGTAATACCGAAATATCAACTTAAATCTTATGGGCAAAGGGCCTTTTCCTGTGCTGCTCCTGAACTGTGGAACAGTCTTCCAGATGATATAAGATCTTGCAATTCATTGATTGTTTTTTGAAGACATTTCTTTTTAAGCGTTGTTTTAATTGACAGTTTTAGTATTTAATTAATTGTTTAAATGATCATTTTTTTATTAATTGTAAAGCGCTGTTGAATTTTTAAGAAACGACGCTATATAAGTTTATATATATATATATATATATATATATATATATATATATGAAAGAAAAAGACAAATAGACTACAAGTTCATCCCTGTAAGCCTGTTTCGTGGTCGCCCACTCATCAGGGGATTTAATGAGAATAAACTTTACCATCGCTTATATACAATATAGTTTGTCTAATTTATGCAGTGCGAAATTAAGTTTAGTTATTGCGCAGGAGGGCTTGGCAGGCTTGGCAGGAGGGATGAACTTGTAGTTATTTGTCTTTTTCTTCCATATATACTACGCTCTACTTCTATGTATTGAGCACTGTTTTTTTACGAAAATCAAGTTTCACACTTCAAGAGCCCGCCCCCATCACAATTCAAGCAAAAGATGTGATTTATGCTTAGCAGAAAAACTTCATATAATTAAACGCAGCAACAACAATCTACTGAACAAACGATCCGAGCTTGTATCCAAATGCCGACATGAAAACAAGTTTTATCTCAAGAACAATTAAGGTTTGTCCTACACAATAGCTATTGTATTGCGCTTGTTTTAGCTCAGCCAGTCTTACACCACACCCCCAGTTCCGCCCTTCTCACCCATTGTAATCAGGACCCCATTGTTCTACTCATCGTAAATATGTATATATAGCTAGCTAATAAGTCTGTTCTTCATTAAATCTGCCTGATGAGTGCATGCGCACGAAACGCAGAGTCGCAGGGAATCTTGTGTATTTTCATTAAGTCATTTAATTCTATACACCGCTCTACACAAACGTGTATTGAGCTCTCTTTAGCAGTGTTTGCTACAGTTTCTTATGATTATATATATATATATATATATATATATAAACTTATACAGCGTCGTTTCTTAAAAATTCAACAGCGCTGAATATATATATATATATATATATTTTTTTTTTTTTTTTTTTTTTTTTTCGGGTACTAGTATTATAAGGTATGCAATCCGTGCATAAGCAAAAGAAAACATAAGGTTACTGCAAACTGCAAATGCTGATTTTGCTCACTTTTTGATACTGCTTAAATCAGTACATTAGAAAAATAGGAAAACAAACTCTTAATCACAGTTTAAGAATGCAAATATTTTCACGAAACTGTAGAC
>JALIRR010007741.1:0-20485 GCA_023091755.1 Montipora sp. Colony 1 RG-2022
GGTTTTTCCATTGGCGGTGTATCTTTGCTTGGCTTTCTACTTCTTGTTGGTTTTTCTTGCCATAAAAAGAGAAGGAAGAAGCGTCCTGCAAAGTGGTAAGCTTTTTTTTCTTCTTTTCTTTTTTCTTCCATCTTGAATTGATTATCTTCCGTGTACCGTGTAGCCAGTTTCTAAGATGGACTTCCATATTGAATTGATTATCTCACTCCGTACCGCGTAGCCAGCTTTTAAGAAAGCCTGCCATCTTGAATTGATTATCTTCCGCGTACAGTGTAGCCAGCTTCTAAGATGACCTTGTAGCTCAGTCGTTAGAGCGGCGGAGATCTAACCCGAAGGTCGTGGGTTCAATTCCCACCCTGGTCCATTTTCTCTGTCCTTGTGTGGGCCCATTTCCATCAGTAGCCAGTTTCTAAGATGGTTCATCTGGGATTGATTATAGCACTTCACATTACACTCTATTCAGTTAACTCTGTTTAAAATATAAGTGCTACACGGCCAACGTTTGTATAAACGTAACCTTTCCTTGAGCTTCTAAGATGGACTTCCATCTTGAATTGATTATCTCACTGCGTACCGCGTAGCCAGCTTTTAAGAAAGCCTTCCATCTTGAATTGATTATCTTCCGCGTACCGCGTAGCCAGTTTCTAAGATGGACTTCCATCTTGAATTGATTATCTCACTGCGTACCGCGTAGCCAGCTTTTAAGATAGCCTTTCATCTTGAATTGAGTATCTTCTGCGTACCGCGTACCGCGTAGCCAGCTTCTAAGATAGCCATTTTCAATTCGCAATACGAATAAATTATATACACAGGGTGAAATAAGGCGTTTCCGTGATTCGGAAAAATGACGGAAACACAATACTTCAACTTTCCGTTATGTTTCCCGCAGGGCGGATACAACGGGAAACTCGATAGAGAAAAACGATCTAATGTTTCACGTTTCCGCAGCGTTTCCGCTGACTGAAACGCGTACGAGTGTTTCATTCGTGTTTCCGCAAAACGGATTCGCTCAGAAAATCGAGATGAAAAACTTCATACAGCATCATACATCTCACTTAATCACGGTATAGTTGGAAGCAAGGAAAGCGCTAAATATTAGGACAACCGATAAGTTTTATTAGTACTTACAGGATTACACCAGCCATGTTTGGAACTCAGCCCAAAACCCCAAAACCTCTTAGGATCCGAAAACCTCTTTGTGGACCTACGAAAATTTAGCTTATCAAACGAGTTGATAAGGGAAAACGCTCTAAAGGTCAACGACGCAGCATCACAGTTTCTTAAGAAACTTAAGCCTTAATTCCTTTCTTAATCAGGGGTTTACTTATTCTAAAAAAGTGATCTTGAACATGTTTCAAGACCAGAAACACCCAAAATACGTCCAAGACTCGCAAAATTAAATTCGATTCAGAAATAACCTCACTGAGTTTAAAATTTTGCTATCAAGCTTGTAAGTGAGAAAAAGCCTTTGAAGCAAGTCCACGTGACTCCTAGGGGTATATGATGTGATAAAATTACTCCCATCTTCCCAGGCAATGACCCTCAAATGTAAAGGGTTGGCTGAATTCAGTAAATTACTTTGTAGTCACGCGTATACCGCTCGCGCAACGTTATTTTAAATCACGCGTTATAGCATCAATCCTACTTACAACTGATGAAGGCTTAAGAATTAACCGAAACATTAGCCAAAACGTCCTAAAGAACCACCCACACGTATATAACTTAGTATGGGGACACAAATCAATAAGATTTGTAGTGCATCTTATTTCCACCTGCATAACATTAGATGCATAAGAAAGTATCTCTCAACTGAATCAACGAAGAAGTTAGTGCATGCCCTAGTTACTAGTAGAATTGACTATTGCAACAGTTTACTATATGGTTTGCCGCAAACACAGTTGTCTAAGTTACAGCGAGTCCAAAATACAGCTGCGCGCCTTATTTGCAATGTTTTCCGCTTTGATCACATATCGCCGGTGCTTTTCAGGCTTCACTGGCTGCCAGTGCATTTTAGAATTAGATTTAAGATATTAGTAATTACATTCAAAGCTATTCATGGGCTTGGGCCGGAATATATCAATGATTTAATTGGTGTTAAGAGTGCATCGCGCTATTCTTTGAGATCAAACAATGAGCTTCTCCTTGAGTTGCCACCGGAGAGAACTAAGAGAACATTGGGGGACAGGGCTTTTTGTGTTGCCGCCCCAAAGCTATGGAACTCGCTCCCCAGTAAAATTCGCAACAGTGGATCTTTGAACAATTTTAAGAATATGTTAAAAACGCATTTTTTTAGGCTCGCTTTTATACTTACGATTTAATAGGAATTAATTTTTAATTATCCATATATTTGCATTTAGCTATATTATCTAGTTTTTTAATTTTTATTTATCTATTTTTATTGTAGGTTTCATTTTATATTGTGCTTTTTAGTTTTTTAATCATTGTAATGCGCAGGTGATCATATATTCATGTAATCTGCGCAATATAAATGTAAATTATTATTATTATTATTATTTTAAAAACCTTTGACATCGGAGACCCAGGGGCAGTTGGTCAGAACCGGACGAAGGAATCACTACCATTATCAGGACTGGCAAAGGTCGTCCCGTCCTGGCTGGCTGCCCAAGGGTTACCGAGAATGAATTCATTTGTAATACTTGCAGCTTCTACAAGCCTCGCAAATATCTTTCCAAGTTTCAATTGAAATGCAAAAATACAGACGGAGTAATACTGGGCCGCAAAAAGATATATCAGAGTCAAATAAAGGTCTTCTGGACAAGAGGACACACGATTATAGTGTCAATGTTCTGATGCTTCCTATTTATGGCAATGAATCGCGATTGTATTCTCTGCACAGGGATAAATGTTGCAGCACCTGGAAGTTTAAAAACTTTTGCATAAAACACAGAAAGTGGATTCCTAAATGGCGTGCGGCCGGAAAACTCTTTGAACCACTGCACGCAAGCAAAACAATGATGCTATTGCTGCTCATCAATTTCAAACGAATGTTCAAAATAAAATTTTACTCTCCCCGGTCTGCTATGCCCTAAAGCAATTTCGCCTTCCTCTCCAACCCATGAAGCCATAACTCTTGCGTGCTTATAAAGGCGACTTTCCATACCGGAGCTGAGGCGTTCCTCGCCAATACAGAGAGACGAGTACTTCTTGTACGTGGAGTTGAGATGGCCAATACGCAGGTCCATCGACGGATATAGACTGGCATAAGTACTTCTTAACTGAATGATCTCATCACTATCAAAGCAACAGAGACGATACCGACTGGCGAGTTTGACCATGCTCAGATCCGCCCATAAACTGCAATTTGACAAAAGTGGCCCACTCGTGGCTTTGGACCACGCCAAAGCATTGGTTTTCAGTGCCTCCACCACACCATCAACGAGGTTTGTTTGGCGCATCTCAATGCACACGGGAAGAAAAAAATCCTGAAAATCCAAAGGCATGGAATACTGAATGTCATCAAGGGCACTCATAGTCAGGAACCTTCTCATAAGCTGGACTTCCACCTCTCGGTTGTTCGTGTGGAAGCTTCCTAACAAGCCGTTGTACCTCTCAAAACTGAACAGCCAAAAGCCATAAACACTGCCATAATTCTCCACACATTCTCTTATATGAAGGTGAAGGTGCATATTAGGTGTAACCACAGTCCTGCCATACAGCGATTCAACCTTCCTACAAAAGTCTAGAAGCTTCTGGTCTGCGATAAGGAGATCTGATGTCGTGATGCAAGGTTTACAAAGGTGACGGCAGGCCAAGACAAAATTTTGCCAACATTTAATATGATCCTCACCCAAAACACCTTCAAGGGCGTACAGTGAGTAATACAACACCCAGTTCTTCCACTGAGTTGCGGTAAAACCACCATAATTGGAGCTTATGTTCCCAGGAAGGCGCCCAAGATCAGATGGAGCTTCGACTGTCTCGATGCGTTCCTGAACATCTCTCAATTTGTCCTTTGTCAAAATGTCATTCTCGCACCAGATTTTAAAAATTTTCTTGGTCGTTCCTAAAAACAGATTGTGCATTGGATCAATCACACACATGGTAACACTACCATAATACGGCAACTCCAATAAACTTGTATATCTTGTACCAAGTGTAGATTCCATCTTTTTCCTCTGGGTTTTCGTTCTGCACTTTTCCACCTTTCGAGCGTTTCGTCGATGGGAACTGTCCGTTCTTCTGGGCCATGTGCTGCGATCAAATCCGCTGAAATCCTTTTTTTCACCGAAACCACCCGGGAAAAACTTGTCACAGTGGGAACAGCCACGATTTGCACTATGGCCAAGAAAACCACACAGTTTGCGCGCAGCGGGTATGTCTGATGCGCAACAAATGAGTGCAGCACGTATATCCGCTCCTTGAAGGGGCGCCTTTTTGGTCTTGACTTTAATGCCACGCCACAGGGCATTAAGTTCGTCCACCAATGGATTAATGAAAGAGTTCAGTGACTGTGGTTCTTTAGAGAGAGCTGGGATGATTCCCACTATAATCACATTTTCACGCTTAAATCGTTCAGAGCAAGGTAGATTCATGACGACCATGTAAAGTACTCCAACAGATACGTCTTTGCGGCGTTTAAAGGGTTGAAACCAGTCTACATTAAGCATCAGGCCAAACCTACGCGGTAGTGAGGAAAAATCAATGTTATTCCATCGATCAAAGGACTTCCAAACCTTTCCATCGTAAACATCGCCATATAATTGCTCATCAGTTTGGCGCTCGCGCCAATGTTCACAGTCGTCCTCGAAGTTTGGACGTTTCATAAATGTTTCAAGCACATCGATAACACTCTTGTAACAGTACCCTTTCAGAGGATAATACTTGGGCGTACCGTTTTTCAAAATGACTTTCTTCACAAGTTGACTGCCACAGGCCTTTCTTCTTCTTGACCTTGGAAAGAGAACATTATCACAAACAATTGGCTGGACTTGATTTCCGACTCTTCGTAAGCAATTTTCTGGTCTGTACAGTTTTGTACACTTGGGGCATACGACATATCTCTCAAAGCTGTCCCTATCGATTCCTAAAATCCTTCGCAAGCAGTACATTGTTGATGGTACAAGAGCGGCTAGCGTCAGAACAAACTCGGCTCCTGCGCCATTTTGAATAACTCCTCCAACGCAGGTCAAGAAAGTTTTCATGAATTTCAGCAGTATAAGAAGCGCATTGTCGCTAATCAAATAGCAGTACTGCCACACGAGCAAAAAATATAATGCCTATGTAAAAATGCCCTGCACTTGATGAGACGGACCTTCAACAGGTTCGGGCAATGGGAAGCTGTTTCCATCTAGGTCAATAGCACCAGCTATATCTTCAATTAAATCAGAGTCCTCCACTTCATCAGCACTTTCGTCTTGCCCACCATCCGAATCATCGCTCAGGCTCTCCTCCGAGTCTGAAATTTCATCTTCATTTACACTGGTTTCCTGGGGTAAAATCAAAGTCAAATGGAAAGATAAGTTACAAGTATGGCTGCTAGTTGCGTTTGCGTACGAAAGGACACCAGACTGGAGTAACTGTTTACTGAAGTAAACAGGAACACCCAACGAGAAACTTCGTTGAAATACATGTACATGTATGTGTTTGGGAGAGTAAACCTGTTGTAAGAATATCGGAATATACTTTAACAAAAAAGATTCGTTACAGGGAAAACAATCCCTCGCGTTTTCGAAGGGATATTTTCGCTATTTTTGGCGCTTGCAAGGGCCACCTTCCCATTTCATTTTTCGGGTCAACATATTTTTTTTTGCTGGGAAATTCTTAGAAGTCAACGTTCTGCTCGCAATTTCTGAATGAAGATGCCATTCCCTAACAATTCCAGGGACTCACATTTTCAGCTAAGATCAAGTTCTTCTAGGCGATTAAAACACCACTTTAAAACAGTCTTTATACGCTACGTACAAAAAAGGAGTTAGGGTAAAAGAAATTTGTTACGTACTAGAAATGGCCTTGAAATGGCCCTGCACGTCTTTTGGCTCAATTTGCCCTCGACCAAAGTAGCTATTAAAGACAACTTGGCTGAATACAGTAATAGCTATTGAAACTAATTTGTGTCAATTACTCCTTATTAGACAGAACGATGGCATTTCAGAGAAGCTGCATTAAAAAGGTACAAGAGGTGGCTACTGTCACTGTGCCTAAAGCAAACTATTGTTGAAACCAAAAACGAGCAAAAGTAATCAAGCCTCTCACAAACCCTTCCTGATCGCCCGTCCAAAGAACAAGTTTGAAGTAATACATTATACAGTACCTCATCAGTTGAAAGTGTGTTGGATGGCAAATCAGCAACTTCACTGAAACACGGCTCCACCCCTTTTGAGATAAAAAAATAAGAAAAAGAGAAATTTAGTTCATGGAATAGAATCACATTTAAAATCAATAATGTCAAGCGCTGTTCTGTTAGCTCCTACAGCTCACGTCGTAACCAGCGTCTCCTTTCTCGTAGTGTTATTCTTTATTGCCGTAGACTTGCTCAACTCTCATTATCTCTCACTCTTACTTGGGCCAAGCTTTAGTGTCTTATCTTGCAAAAACCATTCATCATTGAGGTCTTACCAGGAGTTTCATCACAAGAAGGGACATCCTCTTGACGCACTTGTAATAATTGTGAAGGGAAATCAGATTCATCTCAAAAAAGAATTGGTTAGTTTAACGATGCAAACTGAGGGGAATAAACATTGATTTTCATCACTTTAGGCTTACAAAGGAAATTATTCAACTAGCCAGCAGTTTCCTTGTTGGTATTTTGAGATGGATTCAAAGGAAGGTACACTCTGGCTTGCTACAATTCTAATTGCTGGGTGTACCAACATTGCCAATAATTTATCGATTGATTCAATCAGTCATACAGCTATAAAAATATCACACAAAACCATTAGACCTATGAGCACAAGTACAGTAACCTTGAGGTAAAGATGGTTACTGAATTTTCATAATAATTTTTTATACCCACCATCACTGGAGCTTGATCCTTGAACACCAACTATGAGGTCTCCTATTGCTGTCCATTTGTTGGTCACAATGCAGAAAAATTGACGTTTGTGCTCATGATATTGTCTTTTAGACAAGAAAGTATGGCAATGACCACATTTGATTCTTTCTCCATCCGCAGTTGAATTCTTCTTTATTCGTTTTCTCTTTGGCATGATGAGAAGTAGCTTGTTTTATTGGATGATCTTTCCACTGTTATAAAGCTCCGACTGCAATAAATAAATGCATTTACGCAAAACCATAAAACAACAAAATAACTACAACAAAATTATTGATGGCCGTCACCATACTAGTACCAGTCTAAGAATGAGTGCTTTGAAAGTCAATGGACAGTGTGGCTTGCAAGGTAATGTGACTTACAGTTGTATCGTATGAGTTGGTTAAGTTGAAGTGGTTTGTCATATGAATTAAATATAATTAAAGCAAATAAAAGACATATTTCCACACCCAGAAAAGATCGGCGCAGAGTATTTTTCTTCTCTACCTGAATTGGTTTCAGCTGTGGAAAGGCTTTTCCTTAAAATTTATAAAAACGTAAGAGTTTTATTGAGTAAATTTTCATGCCACATTAGTGAATTAATTATCGGCACGTTCGGTGTGACTTTTTTGGTGGTTAAAGCTCATCGCTTCGGGCTTAAGAATGCAGAAAAACACATCTTTGCAACTACAGAATTTCAAAATTTTTGAGGGCACCATGCCTTCAGACCCTCCTAGAGGGGAAGACCCAGAGGCCCTTCCTAATACTTTTTCCGGGTGTTAAACCCACATGCCCTCCTCCTCCAAACCTAAATGAAACCCCTGTATATACATGTACATGTTTTCAAATCATTGTTTTCCTTTATTCTCTTTGATCAATCATTCACTGGTCAATGTTACAACTTACTTCCTTTCTGATCACTGCACTACACGTAAATCCCTACAAATGTCATCTGCACCCCACACAATGTGAAATAAACCACAAGTATACATATATATTTTTTCACTTAAAACCTATGAAAAGGACAATAATTATAATGTAGCTTTAAGTTCTCTTTCATTTGTTTACAACACTTAAACTAGTTGCTACATTCACAGCAATATTCATCAACCACAAAATTAACCATTGAAATCTCAAAACTACTTTTAAACTTGTAAATGTATGACCACAATTACTGTTCTACTGAACATGTAAATGCTTCCAACATAATATAGCTATAGCCTGTAAATACTGAAGCAAAATTGCAAAGGGTTTACACCAAGCTGTACAATCATACAGGTAAGCTGATAAGCTTATGTGGCCAGAGTTAGATTTAGCATTATTCAAAAGCATGCACAATGGTGGCAAGTTTGTCAAGCAACATGACATCATTAATTCTCTGTGATGGGTCCTCATGGCAGCATGCTGCAACGATATCTTGAGGAACTACGGTAAAATGAAGCTTTGCATTCATTCTCTGGAAAATTTGGCCAAGTGAATACATATCACTAGCATGGGAAGGAGGTTGCTTCCCAGCGAGAACTTCGGGTGCTATGTGAGAACATCTTTTCCTTGATGGACCTTGCTCAAGATTTCCTGTCTTTACTGTGGCTTCACTTACTTTCACACATTTGCCATAATCTATGACTATTGGCTGCCAAATAGGTTCTTTTTCACACAGCAACACATTATTTCCTTTAAGATCATTATGGATAAACCCCTTAGTGTGAATGAAGGACAGGGCCTCAGTGAGCTTCAAAAGAATTCGTGACCACAATAAATAAGATAGCTCTACAGTATTTGCTGCATCACTAAGAGTGACAACTTTGCCATCTTGAGAAAAGTACTCCATTATGATCATGAGACTTGTGTCCTTGGTACAAATGCCATACAAAAAGGGTACTCCTGGATGGTCTCCAACTTCATGCATTGCAGTAGCTTCTCTTATTAAATCTACTTCATTGGCATGCCCTTTGAGAATTTTGGCTGCCACTTCAATGCCACGGTACATCATTTTTTGCACACATCCATAACTACCTTCCCCAAGAAAATGAGCAGTTCCTTCCAGGAGAGTCAAGTTACATGGATCAATCTTCCGAATAGTGCTACTACAATCTGAATCCTTAGAAAAATGCTTCTGCGAAAACTGAATGCTTTGATGTACTCGACTTTTATATTTACTGGAAACATTACTCAATCTGTAATCCATTTTCTGCTCTTTTTCAAGCTTCCTGCACAAATCTAAATTTTCACTTTGAAGAACCCTTCTTTTTTTAATCTCTTCCTTTAGCTGCATGTTCAACTTTTCATTCTCAGCAGTCACAACATCAATATCAACTGGTTGAGCCACTTCTTGCTGGCAATTACTTGTAGATGCCACCTTTCTCTCCTTCTTTCTCTGTTTGTTTTTCTTTCTTCTTTTTATCAATGACTCTCTGGAGCGACAATTGGACTTCTTTGTTTGTGCTACATCCATAATGAGCCCTAGTTATTTAATGATCAAAACTCCCAATTGTCAACAATGAATTTCAAACAAAACTGTTAACAATGAAGACAACCAGAAGCAAGACAATGAGATTCACATGTATGTATACAACATGGCTAATCCTCAAACAAAACGCAATTTTTATTATAGTAGTGACAAAATTCTTTGTGCTGTACTTCATTTTCATCAATTGGATTTCCCAAGTAACTAAAGCCAAAATGTCACCATCGTGATGAACAGCAACTCCCCTACAGAATATATCAGTTCTTACACATAGTATTCAAGTATCAACAGTCTATAACAATAAAATGTCATAACCATTGTAATAAAATGTTTTAGTTTAATTGCAGATGCAAGGTTGTATTACACTGTATGTAGATTAGAGCGTACAACATAAACTCTTTCTCATCACAGAGCACTTCAAGTAAAACAGATGAAAACAATGGCTATTGCAAAAAATTACTGTCTTATCTCCACACATCAATATTTTAAGTTACAGTCCTCAGTCTCTTAAGTACCATTATAACGAAGGTTAAATGTAATTGATCTATTGGTATACATGTATGTTATGTTTTTACAGGTAGTCTACCCTGTATTTAACTATACAACAAGCACTAGATAATCCTTTCATTATCCAGTGACTAAATAATGCAATCTGGAAAAACTGATAATAAACTTAAATGTTATTTTGTTTGTGGCGATCATTACAGTAGATGAATGTGTTTGCTTGTGAGGAGGCAACAGAAACGGTTTCAAAGTCATGGGATAACTAGAAACGATGATCAAGAGGATTAGACTTGGGTGTGTTTACATCGTATTGGAATGAAATAAAATTTCAGAAGGAGTTAATCTGGACCTTACAGTTTATATCATGTCCCAGTGTCTACTTTTCATACTGCCATGAGAATTTTGATCCTGTAAATACTGTAGCTCTACAACATAGAACTCAGACCACATAGCAATACAAAGCAATACTTCAAAATCAATAAAAGCAATTAAAAGCCATGAGACTCTATGCAGGATCTTACAATTTCTATTAATATTTTGATGTAGTTTGCCAGAATTTTATAAAAAGAATATTGTGTAACCGTTGTGAAGGGTGCTTTTCTGAAGCAAAACAATTCCCTCATGTGACCATAATACCTGGGATGTTATTTCACATAATAGGCAAGGTTATACCCAAGGTTCCATAATCTTTGAAAATACAGTGTACAAGCGACTGTTGTTGTGCTCACTGTATTTGCTTGTTTCTGCACAAGCTTTCCATGCGGTGAGCAAAAGTGCCACCGTATTCTGTACACGTGAAATTGAAAGGAGCTATGTATGCCTCGAAACTAGTGAGGTCATGCTAATTCATTGCAAAAAACTTCGAACAAAAGATGTCTAATATTTTATTGATTTCGTCCTTCAGCAATCTTAATAGTTTTTTATCTTTGATTCAAAGTAAAGAAAGAAATTTCTTTTTCTGGTGGCTATCAGCAGAAAGTTCGCTTGACATAAATATATATAAGCTTATGTGTATAGCTCCTTTCAACCTCATGTCACCACCTCTCGTACGTTTACTATCAAAAGACAAAATACATCGAAGTGTGAAGACTTACCTAAAAGGACTTCTTCAAAATGAAAATGATACAATCTTCTCGAAACGCTGTCTGAAGAACACCAATATTGCTTCGCTTACACTGTAACTTCCATGAGGATCAGGTTATTGACCTTTGAAACCTTCTCCGATTTTGTCCTTACTGCGCATGATTTCCTCGTTTTTGAACCGAGGTCAATTATAATTGCGCGCCTTTTGAATCTTGCTATTTCGCGCTTCGGTCGTTCTGTTAAAGTCCTTCGGTTTCGGCAAAAGATAAAATGGCTTCACAGGAAGGTTGCCCAAGTACTAGCAATGCTCAAGTACAGCAAGAAGTGACCCCAAGTCACATGGAAGCCGTCTTGAAAGAGCTGGCTGAACTGAGGTCCGTTAACCAAAAGCTGAACGATCGTTTAGACTCAATGTGCAAATCAAAAGCGAAGAAGAGTCTCTTCAGTTCCAAACAGCGCTCGTCGGTTGATCCAAGTTGTTCCGTAAGTACTGAAATGTAGTTTGCTGCAATCTTATTGTTTTCAGTCTTGGTCAAATAAGTGAACTCCAAAGAGTCCTTCGCAAAAAACGTGTAACTGCATCTTCAGTTCCCACAGCTATGGTCGTCCAAATGTTTCAATATTCTTTAAATTGTATTCGCTGTCGCTAAATTCCATTCGCTGTCGCTAAAACTCATTCGCTGTCGCTAAGACTCATTCGCTGTCGCTAAATTTCATTCGCTATCGCTAAATTTGCATTCGCTATCGCTAAATTTCATTCGCTGTCGCTAAAAATTAACCGCTTCACTGCGTGCAGACAATGACAAAACACGTACGAACAGCAAGACAGAAGTTAAGAACCTTCGGGTAGCCATCTTTGAACAGGTCGTAATACCCGGACGGCCTGGAAACGAATTGCGTGAGGGTCGGCCTTGGAGGTTTCTAACAATATTTTACAACAGCGAAGTTGATGTAGCAGTGAAGAATACTGTTAAATGTCAGCAAATATTATGTTTTCATTTTAGCAAATGCAAATTAAGTTAATTCAGTGCTAACGAAGGAACATTTGCAACAGCGAATAAGTTTTAGCCATAGCTATTGAGTTTTAGCGACAGCAAATGAGTTTTTGCGACAGCGAATGCGGTTTAGCGACAGCGAATAGAATTTAGCGAATATTGAAACATGTGGACGACCATACACAGCCTGCTCCCGTCTGACCTTTTAGCTCACTTGGTAGAGCGGCGGAGGTCTCACCCGAAGGTCGATTCCCACCCTGGTCAGAGTTTTTCTCTGTCCTTTTGTGGGCCCATTTCCATCAGTAGGGCTAACACTCGCATGCCGGGTTCATATGGTATAGAAATCTAGCACTTCAAATTACACTCTATTCAGTTAACTCTGTTGTAATCAATATATGAGTTTTACCCAGAACGTTTATTGTTACATTATGATTACCGTACTTTACCAAGAAGAATCTTACCGAGTAAGAGTTACAGCGATTGTGAAATTAATGTATTTTCATAAGAGTTGTGAACGAAGATATCACCTCAGTGCTTTTGGGGCAAAGTTTATATGCAGAGGTTTAGACTTTTTAAAGTTAAGCCAGTTTGTAGCATTTCTGCGAACAATTCCTTGCATGACTCTTTATTCTCCTACGCGTTTCGTGCGACAGAGGCACACTTCATCAGGGATTTTTTTATTTCCTGGCAAGGAAATAGCTCCATACTGAATATCACGTTCATGCGAAAGGATGTGTGATAAAAATGATGTTCAATGCAAGCAAGCTCTCTTGCGGGGTGGGCCACCCACCCCACAAGAGAGCTTGTGGAGGAGATGCTACTTAGGAGAAACTAAATTTGCAAAATTTCCTGAGCGACATTCTTCCATTCCTCCCTGGAGGCTCGCGCCTTTGGAGCTAAAGAAAACTTCCTATTTTCCTTCAAAAGTGGTTAGAATCGATGGGACTCATGCACCTCTCATTCACTTAAAGGTACGGTGGACATTGTACTCTGTCACTTAAAATAACTGAGATCTCGAGAAAGCCAACGATGGTGATTTTCTTTTTGTGTTCATATAAAAGGACGCTGTCAGAAAGACCTACAGAGAATTTAGGAAACAGAGGGAGGATTTTGCAGGCTTTCTGACAAGTGCCAGGTTGGTAAATATTTATTAAATATTTTTTAAACCACTGCCCGGTTAAAAAGGCTGGTAGTAATAAAGCAAATGATGATATTGCTGTCGTCCGCTACTATCAAATGGTGAAGGAGCTAATGATCAACTGGAAGACCCAAGAGCAACACAGCAGATGCTCCCTTGTCTATGCTATACAAAATCACAAACACAGTAATCTTTCAGAAATAAACAGTGGCGGGAACCAATGTTCACCATCTTGCAGAAGCCGATGCAAACATGAATACTCATTTGTACCAAGTTCTACCTCAACTATGTCACATACGGCTGTCCTGGACTTCTGTTAGTGGAATTCTCTGCTGTCCAAAAATTAATGCTCACTAAAATTTAACCGAGTTCAGAACCCAGGTATCCAAACTTTATCCTCTTTCTTTTTTCGTTTTTCTTTCCCTTTTTTTTTGTCTGACCTCTTCCGGATGATAATAATTATTCTTGTATGAGGAGGCAACCGTATTGGAATTCACTGTAATTAAATACACCTCTGTCTTCTCATTGTGGTATATGTAGTACCAAATTTCTTTCGGTGGGCTGTGCTAAAGCTGCATAATATATCTCCCAGACAACAAAATAACACTTTCGTCAATGCTGTACAATTTTCAAAGTGAAAATATCGATCCCATTAATTTATTCATTAGGGTCATGCAAATTGTACAATGTATAGAGAGTTTCAAAGAGAGTTGTGACTTAACAATTGGCTTTCATTGACAAAAGTCAGGCTGCCCATCTCTGAGTGGGCTGTGCCAAAGCTGTTTATCCATCTTTGAGTGGACAAAATGGCACTTTTGTCAATGATGTCCAAATTTCATTTTGAAAGTATGATTTCATTGAGGTTAGGTTATGCCAATTATATTGCCAACTGAGTTTCCAAGAGAGGTTTGACTTAACAATAAATGGCTTTCATTGACAAAAGTCAGGCTGCCCATCTTGGAGTGGGCTATGCCAAAGCTTTTTATCCATCTTTGAGAGGACAAAGTGGCACTTTTGTCAATGATGTCAAAATGTTATTTTGAAAGCATGATTTTACATTGCTGAGATTATGCAATTTAAGTTTTTATCTGTTATTGAATTTCAAAGAGAGTTGTGACTTTACAATTGGCTTTCATTGACAGAGTTAGAGTAGTGCAAGAGCTGTTAATCCCTCTTTGAGAGTTAAAATAGCAATTTGGTCAATTGTGTTAAAATGTCATTTTGAAAATATTATTTCATGACCTCGGTTTAAGATAATGATTCTCTACTTCTAGCAAGCATAATACATCTTACAAAGCACGTTACACTGTACATGTACTACATATGTAAATTTACTTCCAATGATGACACCCTCTAGCTAAGAGATGCCACCTAGGTGGAAATTACCTTACCTGCATGTTCATTTTAATTTTAATCATTTGATTTGCTTTGTCTTAAACCCTTGAGATATGACCATGAAGGGAACAAGAAGATTGAGGAAATTATTGTCAAAGAAATCAGAGGAAATTAATTTTTGGAAAGGAAAAATGGGTCAAGGCAGAGATAAAAGGTACAGTTCATATTAACACATTGCATTTTTGTGCAGTACCTCTCCAGGGTATTGTAAATCCTATGTCAGTCAGGTATAACAAAACAGAAGGCAATAGTCTGTCAAACTGACCTTCCTTAGAATACAAAAGAGCATATGAATTGTGAGTAAAACCACGTCTTCACACCAATTATTGCTTCCATTCTTTTGGCAATGTAAAAAGGATGTTATTTTCTTATCTTCCCCTTCCCCACTGTTACAGCTCTTAGAAGTCATGGTACATTGTATCATGGTTCTGTACCTTTTTTTGAGAAGGCCTATAATTGGTTTAAAATTCCAGGGTGATGGGAAAAATAAATAATATTCCGTATTGGTTTTACGCCCAATATAGAAGAGATTCAAGAGATTAAAGATAGTTAACCAGCTCAACAAAATGCTCTATATATAGCATGAATTGTTGAAAGCTTACCGTAATTAACACATGGTTGATCCACTTTAAAGGGGCAGTTCACCAATACTGGAGAAGCCTCCGTGATAATGAGGTGAGAAAAAGCAAAGGAAAATTGGAAGACTACCGGATTGCAACAAGACATCGCCTCAGGGTTCAAAGGGTGTGTGCCATGTACATGTAGAATTGGTGTTGGCAAATCAGTTGATGTAATTTCTATTGATAGCAACAAGGGCAATATAGTGTGTCTGTGATTGAAATAATAATCATGAGAAGACAAATGGCTTGCACAGATATGTCCAGGATTGACCCTAATTAGATGCACACCGATTTCATTAAACCTCATGAAGCGTCCCCTTGGTCTTCGCCCCAACTTCAGCACCACTCTGACTCAAGTCTAAGACTACAGACAATTAACATCATAAAGTGTCCCATACACTCTTATCTTCAAATAAAGATACACAGCAGTAGTTACCCTAACCTTAAAATGACGCTAACCCTAACTTTTATCTTAAAAAGATAGAAAATGCTTATACTTAACGGGAAATTTCGTGTTGGAAGTCAAAATTCGACGTGCATTTCATTAGGGTCAATTCTGGACATAAGTGGATTTGCATGGCAAAGGTGGTCTTGAATTGCTTTGGTCTTGGATTGGTGACAAAGAGTAAAATAATGGAAATGCACTATCCATTTATACAAAATGTATAGAAGTATCTTATAATCAATTGTCCATCGCATGGTAGTGCAACCAATCCCTTCTATGGTATTTTAAGACAGGTTGTTCATGCTACTCTGTTTTTTTTTTTTTTCATCTCATGTTTTTGTATAAAGTAAGAAAATGATTTTGTTCGAGTGTTTCATCTGATAGTTATCTTTTGTTGGGTTTTTAGAAATTGAATTATCGACTAGAAATTGTGGAAAAAGCAGCACTCTCCACACAGGACAAGGACAGAGCAAGAGATTTGCTAAAACTAAACAATGCTGTTGAGTTTATGTCATCAGAGGAGAGTGATGAAGATGGAGGACAAACAAGTGGACCCTCTGCAAGGGATGTGAAACCGCTACAGTGGGAAAGGAGCAAATTATGCAATATTAAAGCAGTCTTGGATGCCACTTACAAGGCTCGTATGAGCAAGAGGCAGCAAAGAACGGCAGCAAAAGTCACAAGAGTGGCTGGTCAAAATATGTCAAGCAGACCTCTGCCACAAAACTGCCCTTCCTGGGCTGGGCGATTGACCCAGAGTTAAAAGTCTCCTTAGTTATTATTTATTTTCTTTTTTTCATTTCATTGTACTTTTAACTCTGCAACACACTGAAAGCTGTTTGCTGTTTTTCAACTCAAATATCTGCTGGCATATTGAAGCAGAGTAAGGGCAAGGTAATGCAACAGTGTTTGTAATGGTTGCTATGCTGCAGCACAGTAACTTTAGCGTGGTTCCTGGTAGCCATAGATGCAAGAAGAATAGGTTTTTCCACTTTTACAGTTCACTGTACAGATGTCAACTCAGTACTTTAGACCATTTCTTATTATTGTAATATTTGGTTTCAATGAATTGACGTCAAGTCTGGGAAGAAGAGGACATTTGCAGGAAGGCATCATTTGACTAGAATTACCACAATTAATTCTGTTTTTCCTCACTTATTCAAGTTTCAAATCCTAATGGGGTTAAAACAACAATAGTGCTAATTACCATGAGGAAAGCAAGGTCAGAATGATTCTGATACCGTGACTTGTATTAAAAAAATGTCATCGTGTAAATATCCTCTAAAGTTAAGGGAGCCAAGCCTTTGTTTTATTCATATGTCCAGATGAATATTAATAATATATGCATTGGTTGGTCAATCATCTTAGTAAAATGATGACTACTTAGTTATGGGGAAGACCATTGAAGTGGAAATTTATTTCCCATAACTGAGCATCGTGTTAACCAACCAATAGAGGTTGTAAGGCTGCTAAGTTATATCAGTTACAATCACATCAGTTTAAGGCATTATTTTATGTCCATTCTGCACTGTGCTCTCTCAAATGCGTGTAGACATGTCAATAATCACTTTAAGGGCGCTTTCCTAGCTTTTGTCAGAACTGGCCGGCCAGACCCATCACTTTGCAAAGAAAATGCAACCATTTGAAGGAACACATGCATAATATTCCCTCATATTCTTCTGGAGGAGTATATATGATCCTCGAAGTGTGTTAATTAGAATGTGTTGTAGAGTTATTCCTTCCACATGCCCTGTCTGGCCGGTCAGTTCTGTTAAATGGAAAGCGCCAAAAGTATCCTTTGGACAATCGAAACAATTGGATAAAAGAATCGTCGTGCTATTTTTAATGCAAACGATAAGCAAAGTCTAAAACAAAAAGCAAAGAAATGATAGAACAGACAAAGGAACTCAAGCCTGGATGAAAGTTTGTTGACAAGACTTTCATCGATAAAACTTTAGTAGGGAGTGTGTATTGTAAACAAAAACTCGAAAAATCTCAAGCACTATTTGGAATTAATAGGTATGAGTGATTTCTTCATTCTCGAAATTGGACAAGCCGTTTAGCTGCGAAAAATAGAACATTTAACTATTGTATGAAATTGCTATTTATTATATTTTGATAATATCGATTTATTTGTACAGAAAATGAAAGATAATATACAGTAAATGATACTGATCATATCAATTTTTAATTCAGATAAGATACTATTGAATCAGAATTTTTAAAGATTTCGGAAGTAAAGGCAAGAAAGTTTTAATTCATTATGACTAGAATTATTACAATTTTATCAAAGTAGTTTATTATATGCTGTACATGTTGTCATCATTGATAAAACGCCCTCTTGATAACCTGATAATAAAGCATAACTTTGAATGAACTGAGTGTGCATATGCAGTGGGTCTGATGGGGATGTTTGCCAAGTTTTACCTTCCTTGTTTTTACGTAATGTGAGGTTTAGCTACGCGTTATTGTAGAGTTCAATACCGTGCGATCATGACAAGGAAGCCCCTTTCAAAGTTAGTGGCTCATAACTCGCTTTCTAGGCCTCTTTCTACTTAATGCTATACTTCAAATTGAATTATTTAGTTTCTGCGTACTGCGTAGCCGGCTACGCAGAACTTTGTACGAGTGGCTGGGTATTCTGCAGTTACTCCAAACTTTGTCCCTCCAGAGCAAATACTTAGAGAGCTTAAAGTGCTACTGACGAAATTCGCATCTTTCCGATCTAAGGGTGCGTTCGATTGACTGTATATTTTAAACATATTTTTATCATCCTTGCAGCTTCAAAACGCGCCAAACATACCATTTTAATCATCACTCCACGTCTTCTTATTCCGGAATAGGGTCAATCGAATGTGCCCTAAGCCATTTAAAGACATAAACATGTAGTCTGTACGAGAAGAAGAATGCTGTTTACTATTTTCAAAAATCTCTTTTTGTTCCAGAGATATTCAAGTTTTCAAAATATGCAAATTAGCCAAGTGATGACGTCATAAGCTTGACCGAATTATGATCAAATGTGATGGAAAAAGATATGATCCCAGCCAATTTGTATCAGAAATGCTTGATTCTTTGCAGAAAGATTCTAGAAGATGTGCTCCACAATATGAGCATACCAGTTTTGTTACCATGGCAACATACTGGGTTCCAGACCTCCCTGATGTTAAAGGCTTTGCTGGCCACCTTTGGTGTTCTATTGTGATATTTGCCAATGGCACCTCATCTCATGATCCTGCAAGCATATAAATACGTTTGCCTTGCTATTAAAATATGATCACCAAAAATATTGAATCAGGTTGAAGAGGACTGGAAAAGAGTGAGTTGCCATGGGAACCAATTTCTTTACAGCCGAAGGTGTGTTGCCTGTATAACTATTAGCCTACCAAGTTTCAATGGTCTCTGCTGCAAATTGACCGAGATAGCTCTATTTATATATAATTGATTGGGTTGAGTGAATGACGTCATCAGTAATCTCATTTGCATATTTTACACATTTTTCAAACTTAAATATTTCCGGAACCAATGCAGATATTTCCAAACGGTAAACGGCGTTTTTTATCTTTCCTCGGAATTCTATATAATAAACCTAAAAATTCAAGGGATGAAAATTTGATCATAGTAGCACTTTAAAACATATTTTGAAATACTGAAATGAGCCTATAGAAATTATAAGCACATGATAAAGGTGTCAAACTCTGCGAAGCGACATGCAAATAACAGCAGAAAGTCCGGAAGCCATGCCTTTGACCTCTAAAAAAAAATTGCTATAGCACAGCCAAGCGGCTCCACTCTACTGGCTTTTACCTAAAATTTCTCCTCATAACAGAGCACAAAGTATCCTTCAGAATCACTTGTGAAATAACGAAAGGTCGAGAGGCCGAAAATTAAAAGAGAACGGCAAATGCACAATTGTCATGAACTGTAGGAGTCGTGTAGGGTGGTCAACCGCATTTTACAAAGACCTGTCAATTATCTATCTTAAAGATGTCAACAATCACCGATTTAACCAATCATATCATGATACCAGGTGCTGGTATCATAGAATGGCGGCATGAATAGAATGTCTACAGGCTCCCTCGCTTCGTTCGGGCTCATCGGGAGCCTGTTCGCATGCTACTTTGACCTTTTTAACAGCCCATTGAAAAACAATAGTAAAATATTTGCGGATCGGTCGTTTTCTCTGAAGTTTGAAAGGATGATTGCTAACGAATAGAGAAAGATTTTTTACAATAACTAAAAATTCCTGTGTTAAGTATGAAAATTCGACAAAGAGGTACATGTAAGGCCCGGGTCAAACGCCGTACTTCACATGATCCGAACCCAATTCAACCAATTAGGCTCATGTGAAGTTCGGCGTTTGACCCAATTAAGTTCGACTGATTGGTCGTTCTTCACTGGCCAGCCGTGAAGAACGCCTGAAGACCGACTTTGGGTCAAACGCCGATTTTCACATGAGCCAAACCAAATGCATAATCAATGATAATCAAAGTTAAGTCATGTTAATGTATAAATCAGCCTCCAATAAGGCTAATTCCAACGCTAATATCGCTTTTGTCCGCTAATTGATCGTAAGTGTGAACTCTTTGCTATTGCTATTGTCTTTGTATGTAAACTGTTTCTTGTGTTGTGAGAGCGTGTTTCTGTAATTTTGTTGTATTTGTCGCGGGTTCAGTGGCGGGACCGCGAGGTTGCCTTCGGGACAGTCAAAGGTTGTCTAAAATATCCACCTTTTTTCTCAAAACGGTTGAACCAATGTTCTTCAAAATAGGAGGTTTTATTCCTTGATAATACACGTTTCAATCCTGTCATTACGTGCTGGTTGAATAACCCGTTCTTTATATCAATCCGTT
>JALIRR010007742.1:10000-12500 GCA_023091755.1 Montipora sp. Colony 1 RG-2022
GAAATTTGCATTCAAAATCTTTTGTATTTTTAACATATGCTTGATTTTATCCCGACGCGCGCACGTGTTTTTTGAAACTCCGAACTGGGTTATTGATATCAGTGCACAATATTACCACGCATCATGTGAGGTCGGAGTGTTTTTATCTTACCTTTCCGACCAAAGTGTACTTTTTAGCGTGATCTGTTGCACCAAGAAACAGATAGTCGTTTGTTTTGAAAACCTAAGACTTTTTGGTCCAGGAGTGAGCGTTTTTAGACATGAGAAAGTCATCTTAGAAAGCGGATCTTAGTGGATGTTTCAAATCATGGATTCGTAAAATCAAAAGTAAAAGTTGATATCGAAAACGAAGCTCTCAGATCTGGATTAACGATGTCAACAATCCTCGAAGCATCTGAAGAAAAAACAAATGGCACAAGACTGGCACGGTTACTGATTGACGGAGGAACGCACGCTTTACGCACGTTGTTTGACTCCATTCATCCAGCTTCAACACTACAAGCCGCGCTGAGAATCAACTTTACAACGCTACAGTGTCTGAAGTCAAGACGTGCAATTTTTGATAGCCAGTGGGAAGCACTGTATCCTCCTTCAGGTGATCCACCAGATTCCCAAACCTTTGATATCACTCTTTTGCATTTGCTGCTTCGGGAAATTTGTAATTTGACGAGACCAGCAACAGGATGGAACGATTTGCCAGACGACGCTGATCTCAGTCAAGAAGCACACATTGTCCGAATAAAATACTTCAGAAATGAACTGTGTCACAGCATTTCTACTGGCATCCGCAATGCAGAGTTTAATGACAAATGGAATAAAATCTCCAGCTCACTGACAGCCTTGGGGTTCGACCACAATGAAATTAATCGTCTCAAGAATGAACCCATTGATCACCTTACCGAGGGCCGTGTCAAAGAGGAAGTGCAAAAATGGACTCTTGACTGTTTTCAAACACAAATTCCGGGATTAAAACAAGAATTAAAACAAGAATTGAAACAAGAATTAAAACAAGAATTAAAGCAAGAGAACGACGAAATGGCGAGAAGACATCAGTCGTCTTCAGGAAAAACTACAGATGGACTTGGAAGCTGTCTTCCAGATGAAGTTCCAATCTTCGGTCGTTCGGAGGAGATACGGGAAATCACTGGAGCTGTCCAACCTGGACAAGCACAAGCAGCTGTTGTTGTGATTACTGGAGGGCCAGGGTTTGGAAAAACGACCGTGGCCAACAAAGTGGCCCACGAATTGGCCAATCAGCCGTACAGAAATACAGTTTTGTTCTGTCCTCTTAAATCGAAAACAACGGTGTTCGATGTAGCAACCTCAATGATTCTTGCTTGTAACACAAACCACTGTCAGCCACCAGAGAGGCCTCAACATTGGCTGCGAAACTGGGCCTGCAAGCAACAAATGGAGAATGTCACTTTCGTTTTGGATAATGCAGATGATGTTCTCCAGTCAGACGAGCGAACGAAATTTACAAGCATTTTACTTGACATGAGAATGTTATCGAGACAGAAGGTAACTTTTGTAGTTACATCGCGACGGGTATTCAAGGATCCTAACTTGAAGACACTGGAAGTGAGATTGAAACCTTTATCTCTTGACGAGTCCATGAAAATAATTGTTTCGCGATCTCTTAAGAAAGACCTCTGCAAAACAAAAACTGGTTGAACTCTGTGGTTGTGTGCCTCTGGCGCTCTGCATCGTTGGTTCCTTACTTTCAGCTCGTACAGAGGAGGAAACTGATAAAACTTCTCGAGGAGAAGCCATTAGAAGTGCTTCGAGAGGACGAAAATGATGACAATTCTGTCGAAAAAGCAATCAAGACTTCCTTTGACGTTTTGAAAAAAATTGAACAGGACGCCCTGATTCTTCTGTCTGCCTTTCCTGGATCATTCAGTCCCGAAGCTGCCATATACATCATTTCCAACGGCACGGAATGTTCGGCTGAAGCAATATCACTTCTTCGTTCCTTGAAAAACCGCTCGCTCGTCGAGCAGCCAACGTTAATGAGATATCAAATCCATCCACTCATCCAAGCATTTTTGAAGAAAATGGACATCAAAACCGTTAATCAAGGAAGAAGAAAGGCTTGTTCTTACTTCATTTCTTGCCTTGATGATAATGCTAATTTGTACTGGAGCAAAGACACCTGTAAAGAGTCCATTACACTCTTTAACAAAGATAGACATAACTTTGAGTATTTTATTAAGGCGTGTATTTGTGGATTAAGTAACAATGATCCAGATGATGTTGAAATCATGGAAACCTTGCTGAAGAAGGCTTCTCCGATATCTTTACTATACAGGTATTTGTATTTGGGAAAGATTCTTCCTCCAACTGTTTACGTGGAGTTTCTAGAAGTTTCTTGTAAATTTTTGACATCCAGCAAGCAATCAGCAAGCAAGATAGTGATGCTTTTGTGTCTCCTTGGACATGAAAGCAGAAATGCGGGAGATCTAACCAAGTACGAGGAGTATGTGCTAAAGGCCACAAA
>JALIRR010007743.1:0-2500 GCA_023091755.1 Montipora sp. Colony 1 RG-2022
CATTTTCGGGCGCAAATTCCGAGCGAATTACTCGGAGCTGAATAGCAAAGATTATTAAAAACTGAACTACAGATATCACATTTCCAGCATTTTCATTGGCTCGCCGGACGCAGGTTATCAGCCCATATACCTGCACTACCAAATATGGTCAATGAACACAGCAGGAAATACACCGTTTTGCGGGTCCGAGAATAAATTCAACATAAAAGAGTAGTGATGTTGGGGTTTTTAATAAAACAATTATTCTACTCGGGCTTGCTGGATATGAAGTAATATATCAAACACGAGAAGGAGTGTTTCATCGGATATCCAAACACCGAGAAGCGAGTTAAAAAACGAGGCCAAAGGCCGAGTTTTTTAACCGATTTCGAGGTGGTTGGATATCTGATGAAACACTCCTTCTCGTGTTTGATATATTACTTCTCAAAAGAATCAGTATTTTAAGAGAGATTTGGGTTTAAAGTTGGCGAAATTTTATGCTAATTAAGATCACATATCCAAACTTCCTTCACGGTAGTGATTTCTTTTGTTTTTGGCTTATGAATTATTAATGAGTCTGTTCCATCAGTCAACGGCGAACTCAAATTCATTCAAAATCGCTCAAAAAACCGCTTTTGAGGTAAAAGGACGACTATAAACCACAGGTAAGGTAATTCAACGTTTATTTATCATTGCTTTACATACATAGTTAACGATACATCGCTATAGGAGAAGCAAACGGTAAATCCAGTACATTTACTATAATATAACAATAGGCTCACAAACAGATTGTGTAGGCTCCCTGTGAGGAAACGTCTGCCCATGGTGTTCAGTTATGTTTGAACCAGCCCTATCTTCGTGATTTGTTGCAGATTACAGAAAACCTCTATGAACATTTCGTTTTATTACGTATTTAATTTTTTTGCAGTATTTAAAAATGAATCATTTTATACGTCATCTTGCATGGGATTGCCAAGGGCCTTGTAAATGTCCGGAATGTAAACGTGTTCATTAATGGAATTAGGTTCGCGAATTGAATGCCACTCTTCTAAAAATAATCTTTTTCCCCATTGGGGACAACGGTCAATGACCTTGACGACGTCGTCAAGGTCAAAATCGTGATTATTCTCTACACAATGTTGGGTTAATAAAGAATTCTTATCTCCTGTAAGAATCGCTCTTTTGTGTTCTCTTGTTCTAGATCTTAAGGCCCTTGATGTTTGACCGATATAAACTTTGTCACAGTTTTTACAATTTATTTTATAGATGACTCTTGTTGATAGCTCTTTACTAAATTTGTCTTAAGGTTTTCTTAAAATGGAGCCGACGGTCATTACGGGTTTGTGGGCAACATTGATATTGAAATGATTTAAAGTTCGTGCGATTTTTTCTGAAATTCCTTGAAGGTATGGCAACGTGACAAAACCTCTGTTGGTTTGAAACCGGTTTGAGAAAACAGTGGTACTTTTACAGCTTTTGATAAATTGGTCGGTGTAACCGTTGATCTTTAGAGCGTCGACCACGTGTTGTACTTCAGATAATTTGTCTGCGTCAGTAGAAGGGATGTTCTTTGCTCTGTCGAGGAGCGTTCTAGCTACTAAGCGTTTGTGTTGAGAAGGGTGGTGAGAGTTGAATTGAAGGTATTTGTCAGTGTGTGTGGCATTCCTGTAGACGCTGGTTTTTATAGTTCTATCGGGATTCCTGGTTGTCATGGTGTCCAGAAATGCGATGCTGCCCACAAGTCAGTGACAACAAGTTTTTTAATTTTTTTTTATCATGCCTGACTACAACTACGGTATTTTTAAACTAATTCGTATTGATCATTCATTTCTTGCAGTACAATATTGGCTCCGGCACTTAACGTCAAGCACCCTTAAGAATTTACTAAATGTGTTTCTTTCCGGTGTAATTCGTATAGATCATTCATTTCTTGGAGTACAATATTGGGTAACATGTGAGACAACACTTAATTGGAAAGTGCTTTGCGGTGAATGACCCAGATTAAGCCACTCCTGGATTCATTGCTAACTTAAACTAAAGTTATAGTTATTCGTACACTAGTCAATAAAAAGTTTCAAAATATTTAACTAGTGAAATGTCCGTGGCTAGTCTGACGCGGCGTTTCGTCTCGGCCAAGAGACTCTTCAGAGACCTTTAGATTTCAAAGGCAAACTCGTTGAGCATCGCGCCCAAAGTCCCGTTCCCAGATTCTAGATGTTGACAGTCTGGCCCTCTATAGCACAAGGATTCCCAACCGTGTAATCACGAGTTAAATTTATACAAAAGCAAAACTATTGTCAAATACTTGTGAAATGTTCGTGGCTAGTCTGACGCGGCGTTTCAGACTAGCCACGAACATTTCACAAGTATTTTCGACTAAAGCATCTTTTTTTGCCTTTGTCAATTATTCCCGTCCAAGACGGCTTTTGTCGAAACATTTTGATTGCAACGAATGTGTCTTCATGCCGTTATTCGGTGTCATCAAAACGGAGAAGAAAACCGTTCGATGTTGTTAATACGC
>JALIRR010007743.1:12500-20482 GCA_023091755.1 Montipora sp. Colony 1 RG-2022
TTGTATCCGGAAATTTTGTAGTGCCCAGTTCTTTTGTCGGAGAGAATCCTTAAATGAGCATGCACATAATTGCGATTTGGCGTCATTGCTTTCGTGCCATAGCTATTGCAAGGTGTAACCAGTCGAAGCTTGTAGTTTATCACTCGAAAAAATGTCTAAATCTTCTGAAAAAGTCAAGCAAAAGTATGCTGATACATACAAATGGACCAATGATCATCAAAACATCATCTCAAAACATCCTGTCGATCTCTAAAGTATTGGTTGTGTAAATTTATAACAGCTGCATTTATCTGAACACATGATATCAAACTAGAAATCAGAGCAATTAACAAAGAAGACACAACGTTGCTGTACGCCATGTTTGTTTAATGCTCGCCGTGAAGACTGGATCCAAGAGAATGACGTAAGCGTATTCGCAAATTTCCGGACACGACCGTCCACACGTATACGTATTCGTATCGGATAAAAAAAATTCCACTCTGCAGAGCGTTTTCAAAAATTTCCGGATACGGCCGAAAAATCCGCTGGATACGTGAGGACGCAAGCCGTATTCGTAAAAAAAAAAATGGTGTTTTTAAAAATTTCCGGATACGTGTGGCAAAAGTTACGGCTCCTTGTTCGGCTGCTGCTAAAGCTCAGAAAGCTTTTCCTTGAAATACCGCCCAAACCGTGTTTCGAGAACCAAAAAATGCGGAGGAAGAGAAAGATTACTTGGATAGTTGTGCTCCAAGGGCTACTCGGTATGCCACAAAGTAGGCTTACAAAATTTTTGGCGATTGGGAAAGTTCAAGAAAAAGTAAAGATGCTAACTTGGAGGAAAGAGGATTCAAAGACTAAAGTTGACAGTATTCAAAATTTAGAAACGAGTATTGTCGAGATAAGCGCTGAATCATTGGATTTTTGGCTGACAAAGCTTGTCGCGGAGGCGGTGTGCAAGGAGAACGGAGAGCGGTATCCCCCAAGAAGTTTGAATTGTATTTACTGTGGATTACAGCGTTACTTGGAAGACAGCAATGGACGCGACGCTATTAAATTTTTAAACAAGAATGAGGCAAGGTAAGGAAAAAGAACGTTTTTGGAATCTAATGTCAGGCGCAGAGAACTCGTTACTAAATATTTGTGCTACATTTTAGATTGAGTACGTTTCGACGAGCTTTGGATGCAGAATTGAGGGAGTGTTGTGCAAATGGCGTGGCTAATAAAACGAAGAAAGAAGACAAAGAAGCGATTACAGCGGAAGAAGAAAAGTCAGTCCTTTGGAAAAGAATCTGCTCGGTTGTCATAGTGCTAAGTCATTAATGCACACAATTTATTTTTAGTACAACGGTATCCGTGCGAAGGAGCACCGAGATTTAAGATACAATAATTTTCGAGTAGAGTCGAATGGCGTAAATTTTCATGAGACCGTATCGAAAACTTATCATGGAGGTCTCAAATATCTAAAGCGTGCACCACGCGTTGTAAAACGTGTGCTGTGATGACTTGAATGATGAACATTTTCCATGCCTTGTAAATTGTTATGCTACCTATCAAGAGAATATCAAATGCTTAGCAGAACACGTGCAAGCATTTTACTTTAAACCAAATCCTAATTCAGCAGTATTTGGTTATCGAAAATCATCTGTGGGTATTAATACTCTGAATAGGATTTTGCCTGATATGTTGTGCGGTCAAGTTGGTTTAAAGAGGAAGACGTCCCACTGTTTGAGGGTAACTTGCGCCACTCTGTTGTTTCAAAATTCGGCAGATGAGAAGTTAGTTCGGGAACGAACAGGACATCGGTCCAATGCGCTGTTTAATTAAGAAAGGAATAGTTTTGAGCAGGAAAGAAATGTCAGCAAAATTTTAGGTCCACCAGTCATCGGGGAAAAGTATAACGAGAGTAATGTTAAGACGAAGATCTTGAAGGTAAAGACATTTCGGGATTGGGTGAGTTGGAGTGTGAAGTGAGCGATGAAGTTCTAAGTCAAATTCCCATTCCGAATGTTATTGAAACTAGTCAAGTCAAATCAGGCAACATTGGATAGTTGTGTCTTCAAACACTGCACAATTAATTTTGTGAACAAGGGGAAATTGTAAAATAACGAATTTCTGTTCTAACAAGAATTTATCAGGAAAATAAACTTTTTTGTTATGTGGTTAATGTTTTTGTATATTGCCTTTTGGGGAATAATTTGGCATTACAATTAACGTGATCTTTATATAAAGATCTCTAGTCATCTTTATATAAAGATCACGGCAATCATATTTTCATTAATAATTTCATTGTTTATGTGTTGTACTACGATTTCCCCCGAGACAGAAATCAAGACCCTCTCCGCGGGGTTTTCAGAATGATCAGTTTCAGTTTGCAGGAAAAAATGTCAGAAAGTGATTCGTTTATTGTTTTGTGCGCATTATCGTCAAAACCTGAAATTTGGAGATTTCATGTTGCTCTTGTCGTAGTTCCCAAACTTTAACTTTAGATTATCGAACTCATATACAGCTTTTTCGAGAAAGGTTGTCAAAAAAAGGGTGTTATAGGCGGGCGACCATTTTGAGCCACTCACGGCAACCGGCATGCAGTGAGCTATTTTGCCTTTTAACTTGTCTTGTCACTACTACCTTTATATTGCTAAGGCCCGGTTCGAACTTTTCATGTGCCGAATCTAATGCAAATGAGCGAAAACAATAGATTTTTCTCATTTGCATTCGATTCGGCGCATGAAATGTTCGACGTTTCAACCTGGCCCAAGTGTCTTTTCTCCATTACAGATGATTAGGTTAAAAATCTAAAAGACACTACTATCCTAGCGTGCGAAATGTTCATTTCCGGTTAACGTCCGCCTATGTCACTTTTTCTGCTAAAATTAAGTATGAGATGAGAGTTTCGACTTTGATGGGTGATATTGGCCGTTTTCACACTAGAAGACGAACAAATCGTCCGATGTGCAAACGGGACGAACAAATCGTCTGATATTTGTCCGTCTGGAGAGACGATTTTTGGATTTTTTTTTTTGGAGTGCTAGTTTTTTTCGCGCTCAAATGTACTGATTTGTGCTCACATTCTCCTGGTAGTATGAATTTAAAACAGACAACGTTTCAGCGTATATGGCCGTCTGGAATTCAAATTCGACGAATAAATGTCAGATGATTTGTCCCTCCAGACGATTTGTTCGTCCTCTAGTGTGAAAACGTCCATTTCCTTTAATTGTTAACAAATCAAAAATTCTACACAAGGTGTTGGAGTGCATTCATCTGCGACTAAAATGCACCAAAGTGCAGTTATTTTTGCAATAAAGTGAAGGGCAGGAGCTTCTGCGGCACACTCGGTCGTTTTGAGTTTGAGGCCTCAAAACTAAAGGCAATATTAAGTATCAAAAAACTAAACATTTATTTAAATAATTCAATCTTTTAGCTTTATTATGATATATAGTTTGACCCTATACAGCAATACGACAATTTCATTTTTCCGCGGACACCTCATTTTCCTTTACCGAGACGTTAAGTGTATGTTTATAACATTGTGATTGCGGTAGAAACCCTTGTATTATAAAACGTAATTCAGGAAACTCTGACAAAGGAGGACAGAGCCTAATGAGGCTCTTTGTTGTCACCATACGTTGAGGATATTACACGGTGGCGAGAAGGTATGAATTTTATGTAGTCTGGACCGGCTATAAAGATGTATGGACGTGACTGACTGAGGATAATAGGCTCATGCATCAACACAGTGTTATCTGAACACAACAAAGTATTATCGAAACACAACACAGCATTATCGAAACACAGCACAATAGTGAGCTTAAACAACAGGACGGCTGGAAGACTCAGGACGGCAAAATGATGAAAAACTGTCGCGTAAGATTTGGAATGCACAGTCTGGCGTGACATTTTTTCGTCATTCTGCCGTCCTGAGTCTTCCAGCCTTCCTGTTGCGTAATCTCCCTAATGTCATCAAAACACAACGCGATGTCATCAAAACAGAACTCAGTATTTGCAAAACACAACGGAAATCTCCCAAAACACAACACAATATTTTAAAGTGCCTCTGTGATAAAAAAAACCACTGCCTTTTTTCCTTCCGATTTTGAAAGTGTGTTTGCTTAACACCTGACTGGCAAAATTTTGAGCTTTGATTTTTATCCAAAGGCCGTTTACTTTGAGTGTAAGTTTTGGATTTCACGGTCCGCCATTACTCACGTTCAAAACTGACCGATTGGACCTCAGACGGTTGGATCCAGGGAAAAGTGACGAAAGAGGCTCACTAGCTTAAAATTTCAGCGTGTGAACGCAGCTTATTATATATGCAAAGCGTGAGTTTAAAAGTCTGAAAGCCCAAAACCCCCCGTGCTGCATATTATTTCTGCGGCGTACACACGTATTGCATTCTTAAACTAGTGAGCCTTTGACGTCATTTTCTCCTCGATCCAGCTCTCTCAAGAACATAATGTTAGTAATGGCGGACCATTAAATAGGAAAATTACAGTTAAAATAAAGAGGTGTCTTTTTGAAATCAAGGCTTAAAACGTGGGTCACTTAGTGTTTTGTTAACATAGTTTTGAAATCCAAAGAAAAATATAAATTGATTTTTTGGTCACAGGGGCACTTTAACTGAAGGTGACTTTTGTGCGGTAGATTGTTAAGGCGGCTGTTTTGACCGACAAGCAATACTGAAACCTTGGTTGGTATTTAACAGCGGATCATTGTTAATCACTCAGCTACTGTTGAGATTCTGTGAGATTTGAATTCCTTCATGATAAACTGGGTTCCGTGTATAAGACTTTGACATGACCATGATGTTATGTGTGGTCGCAAAAAGGGGTTTCTCTGTATTTTTTACCACATGAGTCAGACGTTGCTCGTTTACATCAGACGTAACGCCAATTTCAGTTTTGCACTGAAATCGATATTGGTGCCTACTGAGCACCCTCTAAATAGATTTTCACCCACCGATTCGCTTGAAATGATTTACGCTTGGAGGTCTTGGGGACGTGAGTACTTTAATACTAGAACTTCCTAGGTTATATTAGGTTTTGGGTCTTACGTGAGCTATTGATATATAAGTGCGAGCTGAGTGCGAGCTAAGATCTTTAAACGCTATTTTCCTGTGAAACAGTTAGTTAACAAGATGAGAATTGTGCAATTTGCCATAACGGCCTGCGTTGCGCATCATATCTGGTATGTGATTTTGAGTTCTTGTCTAACAGCGAGCGGAATCGTTGTTTCGCCAAGAAATCAAACAGTTAAGGAAGGGGACGATGCCTTCTTCAACTGCACGAAATACGAGACCAATGGCAGCGACATAAGTGGACTCAGATACTCGTGGAGCAGGCGTAATGGTGAAGCTGTGCTGTCTAATACAAGTCAATTGATTCTTAAGAGTGTTAGCAGAACCGATGCAGGGTTTTACACCTGCACTGTGACAAATGTATCAGCAAACTGGAGTGAAGTGGTTAACGCAACTTTACGTGTATGGTGTAAGTTATCAAAGTTTATAATGGGATTAAAGTAGGCCATAAATGTGACAAAGGCGCAAATCAACTCGGACTTACTTGATACATTATCGTGCTTTTATCTGCTCAAACACGCATTAGACGGGGATGAAAGTAGACTTGCGATCGTACTTCAGCTGCTCTAAGGATACCTCTATCGTTCTAAGGTAACAAAGTACGGTACATCAGCTTACAAAGTAAGGTACTTCAACCCCGTCCAGGTTCAAAGTAGAACTCGGGAATGATTTAGCTTTGAAAAGTCTTCCTGTTCCTCTTATTGTTTATAACTCTTCATCAAATACACGTTTCAGTCTCAAACACCAGGACCCGGTTGTTCAAAAGCCGATTAAGGCTAATCCCAGATTAAAAACAACCAAGGAGTTTATTTCTCAACTCCCAAATGCTGTGTAACGCTGATATTCGGCAAAACTTTTCATTAGAAGAAGTCAACCTTAAAAAACAAAAACTTGTAACGTATGAATCACAAAATCTCGTAACCTTATAACCTTAAATAAAGTAAACTGATGCTTACCAACGTTCACGGGTCTTGATTTCCAAGAGAGTCGCTCTAACTTGTCTTCTAGTTTCCAACGTGTCTTGATCTCAAGGGTTCTTAAGTACTTTAAGTAGAGCTGAAAAGCGAGCTATGATCTATACTTATCTATAATGCGGTAATCAAAGCGGTAGGTAAATCAACCACAAAGTATTTCGCGACATATTCCGATTCTAACGGAAGCGGTAACAACATATCTAACTCGGCGACATGGCCTGTGAATGCAATCGAAGCTGCCGCTTTCCTTTTACAATAGAGGCCTTATTAAGTTATTAAATCTCTCAGGAGAATTACACGCTTCTGATTGGACGAAAGCAGCATAATTTTGCCCCGAATTGTACTCCTTTGAGTCCCAAATAAATCGCTATGGCAACCACGTTTGCACGATTAAGAGCAAGAAAATCAAAGCAAATATGTGACAAAAGTAGTTTTTCCTCTTCTGAATAAAAACTACTTCCAAAACCTGAACCAAAACGTAGCGAATGATCGGACAAAAAAGAGTATTCAAACATAAATGATAGCATTTTTATAGCTGAATGGAACATGACAGTTTTTAGACATAAATCCATGCTCGAGAATCGATCGAGAAAAATTGGTTCACTATATTGTTACGGGACAGATTTTGTACACACAGCTTCGGCTTTTCAACTTCTTTATTCTGGCATAGAAATTCAGCACTCTGCCGTTGCCGGCTGCCAACTCTCTCTAGCTCTTTCAAAAACTGGCGTTTATATATGCTCTTGCTTAGCTATGATTGGTCAGAGAGCTTGAAAAGTTACACAAACGTGATCCTAACCCTCTCAACAACAAAGGCGGAATATCTTGTGGTAAATACTTGCGGTAGATACTTCAGCCTAGCTAAATTCGAGTTAATTAAATTGTTAGATAAACTGACAGCAACGGAAACCGAAGTTTCCACGGTCCTATATCTTTTTTTGTTTCGTCTCTGCCCAATAAAGCTTGATATAAGTCTGATTAAAGTATAAGAACTCTGGTCTTCGGCCTGAATGGTCAGAAAAAACGTGATGTTATTGGTCACACGTTAAAGGGGCTAGGTCACGCAATTTCAGGCAATTTTAGCACTGATCCAATGGTCATAGAATTAACTAAAATATCAAAATAACTGTTCAAAACTATAGAAGAACTCTAACAAAACACAGGGAAGCCAAGAAAGGACATGGATGGACAAAACTGGCAAGCATAAGATTTTTCTTTTCTTCTGCTTGAGCTTATCTCACCCTTGTTCTTATTTCACAAGTGGGAACCGGCGTGAGTTAAGCATAAGCACAAGCACGACGATTTGCATGCCATCTTGGATCCTACTGAATCTTCTCCGACGCTACTGCGCTTGCATATACCACTCATCGTTTTACCTATCGCACAAGTAACAACCAGGATTTAGTACAGAGAAAGGAAAATCCATTTTAATCTCATTTCTTTTCGTATTATTATTATTATTATTATTATTATTATTATTATTATTATTATTATTATTATTATTATTATTATTCTTCGTTTTCTATACCTCCTTCAGGATTGAATTTCTGACAGAGTTTCCAATGGATAACTTGGCTTACCTTATCATGTCGCCACATTTTATACTCTCTTTGCGCCAATTTCTTACATTCCGCTACAATATGACTTACGGTCTCTTCTCGTTCTCCACATAACCGACACATCGGAGACACATCCTCTTTATCAATCCTGTTTTTCAATCCTGTTTTTAATGCTATTCGTCCGTAATGCTTGGTCTTGTGCAGCGGTTAGCAGTCCTTCAGTTTCTTTTTTTAGTATTCCCCTTTTTAACAACCCCCAGGATTCTGGGTCCCTTACTTGTTCTGTAGCTGCTGTTTCAAATTGCACATGTAATGCTTTGTTCTTGTATGATATTATTATTATTATTATTATTATTATTATTATTATTATTATTATTAGTGGTAGTAGTAGTAGTAGTA
>JALIRR010007744.1:0-5000 GCA_023091755.1 Montipora sp. Colony 1 RG-2022
TTGAAAAATGCAGTACGCTTTTCTTGCTTGGCGGCTTTTAGTACTGGGTACAGCTTTTTCCTCATTTCTTCCACCTCCTTTGGAAAGTCGTCGGAAATTCCAAGATTGCGGCCTTTCGTAAGGTTTTTGATGAAAAATTTAATAAACACTTTGTCGTGGAAGCTGGAAAGCTTGACGATAATCGGTCGTGGCTTAGAATTCGGAGTGCCAAACGATACTCGACGAGCTGATATCCTGTGCACTCTATCGAACTGGATACTTTCCTCATCCTCTTTAGGGATCCCTAAGTCGGTACGTAAAAAAATTCCTCAATAAATCTTCTGTGTCTTCGTTCGATTCATGCTCGCGTTCTTTTATTCCATAGAATTTCAAATTACCTCTGCGGCTCAGAAACTCTAATTTAAATATGACGGCGTTGCAATTCAGCGAGTTCACGTTGGATGCGTTGAAGGGAAGCTTCAGTGGTCTCCTGTTGTTCAACGATACAATCTTGTAAACCTTGCATTTCTTTCATCTCAGTTTGAGAACTTTCGAGGCTTTCTTGCATGCTCTTCTGTTCATCTTCGAAGAATTTAAATCGGCTCTTGTAAATTTCAAATTCGTCTGTTACCTTTAGTAGTCTTTCAAGCTTCTCATCAATTTCAGCAAGACGAGTATTTGTTGACTTGCATTTTGGGCAGCCATGGCTGTCATCCTCGAAGACCTCCTCGTCGGTTTGTGAGCTTCCTTCGCGTGTACGCTTCATTTTTTTCTTTCTTTGAGAGCTTCGCAGGATATTTTTGGTTTGTTTTTAGGCATTACTAAATTATTAATTAGTGAAAAAAGGCCATATTCGGGACCAAGGCGGAGAAATCTTAACAGAGCGATTGAAACACGTCCGCCATGGTCGACTTCGATACCAGTCCCCAGTCAATAACTTCTGTCGCGCCCCGGGAAGAACTTGTTTCTCTACTTCACTCCTCAACTTGAACTTGTATCTCATCAACTAGGCGTACGGTGGCAGCAATATTCTCCATGAATGGTACTTTTCCGACGCCACCATGTTCACAGGTGGGACGGTAAGAGTTGTGAAGAATGAAGACTATATTTCTTATTCACCATCGTTAGTAACCGGGAGCCTTTCACTGGTTGCCTACTGGTCCTCTGGCAACATACGAAAGTTGGTCTACAGGCACTCAAAAGCTTTAACTTTCCACGTGACTGTTAGTATGTTGGTACCATCTCTCTCTGAGGTTAATCAGTGGGTAAACACCTGATAGAGCGACTTTTGCATGACCTTGAAAAAGTGTTCGTAATTTGTTTTATTCACGGACCAATGTTTGGCAAGATTAAAACAAACCTTCTCCTTACTCCCTCCAAGGGAACTCCTAATATGGGCAGTGAACAGTTCGATTGCCCAATCACATTACCGCATTTTAAATGACGTCAAAGCGAAATGGCGATCGCTTTCCAGAGGGTTCCATGGAGAGATGACGTTGTTTGCATCCTCGTTCGCTAAGCCAATGAAAATTAGGGCTCGTTTGTTTTTGTTCCATAAGCCAATTAAATGTTCTGCATTTTTGTTTACATTCTGTTTTCACGTTTACTTTTGAAGGTCATATGAAAGTCGCTGTAGCTCTGCTGAGTTATTCTGAGGAAAGTGTGCAGCAGATTTACCCATCTTGACGCACCATGATTTGCAAGCTTTTCCTTTACATCGTAGGATATTCACGCAATGCCTATCTAATCATATTGAGCGAAATACGAATTGCCAAACATTTCTTTCGCTAAGTTGATACCACATGTCACTGCTGGGGTTTCCAAATAGCCTTTTCAGTGTTTTGAGAGCGGCTGGATAAGTGTGGCCCGTTACACCCTAACGTTCAATAGTTTCTTTCGCTTCGCCACTCAAATTTTGAAAGAGGAAGGTGTTATGATACAAGTTGGTTTACAAAGGGAAAAGGGCAAAAGGACAACTCAAAAATCAGAGTTCTAGGCAGGAATCAAAACTACGACCTCCGTAACACCGGTCGGATGTTGTACCAATTGATCTACTAGTACTCCTGGGGAGCTAGGGCGTTTATCTAGATCCTGAATGGACAATGTGTCCCACAATCTGCTGTCCATTCAATCAGCGGCACAATCAGTTGTTCGTTCGCCCGTTGCTCGTTGCCAACCAACTTGTATCAAATCCTCCTCATGGGCCCATTACACCTTTCCATCATTCATGTATTTGTAAAAAAAAAAAAGGAATGAGCTAGTGAGTGTTGTCTTTTCATGGATCTAGTCATGAAATCTCTCAATAAACTTGGGTCACTTGATGGGCTTCTCTGAGAAGTTCCGTACTTTAAATTATGAGGAGAGAGGACCTGATGACCATAAGTGACTACAGGCACTGAACGAACACTTGTGAGCTTTGAAAGCGAAGAAGCATTAAAGGCTACTCTACTCCATTCCAGGATTTGTCGACCAAGTAACAGCTGTGATTGGACTACTCAAGTTAGCTATGGGGTTCAATGGCTGGGAAAAGTTCACATGATAACTTGAAGACACCATGTTTGTTTGAGGAGAAGAAAATAACCTGTCCGGGAAGATTGTCTGTTGCAACATGGATCCTTTTACCTGGGTAAATAAACCTGGCTGAGGTGATGGCAGGGAGGAACTGTCAATAGCGATGTTCATATCACTGTATGGATTCGATTACTGGTTTCTGAACTGTTGCTGAGGTGTATCCACCGCTGTAAGTCAAAGGGAATTCTAGGACACCGACTGGGAAAGACTAGGTAATTGCATTTTATGGAGCATCTTCATATGAGATAACTACTTGTTCGCCATATTGTAGAGGTGACTCTGTACAGGGAGAGGTTATGGGGTCATAGGAATTATATTCCGACCTGTTTCCAGGGTCAACATTTGTACAAGAACTTGAAAATACATCCTTATTTTAAGCACCAATTTTCACTGAAGGACTGGGGTCGAAATATTATTATTGGGTTATTTTCTGTAATAGGCCTTTTTCGATGTATTAAAATTCAGCTTGAAAGAGAGGTTTAGAGGACAAAGACAAAGGAAAGTGGATGATATGCAAATATTTTTCACATTCATTCCAACTACTTGTTTCTATTGTTTTTGTCCCCATTGCCTCACTATCAAGTTGAATATTTGATATTTCGAAAATGGAATATTTAACAATTAGACCCGTAGCCCGTAAGGGCTATGGGTCAATAACCTATGAGGCGAGGACGAATGGGCTATTGGCATGTGGCCCTTTAGGGCGAAGGGTCTAATTATTTTAGTATCACCCAACTAGTCGGACAGAAAAGGCAATAATAAAGTTAGCAAATGCAAGTTGAAGAAATATTTATTTGGGAATAAAACGAAAGAAAGTGTCACGCGTTTCGCTACTCGAGAACTATTACTAATAGTCCTTTAGGAGCGTAGCCAATTAAAATGCAGGATTTGTATTAGTCCACTTGTTGAATGATACTAATAAGGATTATCGTTAATTCCTCTAAATTTAATGTGACAGTAAATATGTTATTTGCCAGCTGGGAGGTCCGTATAGCGAAAAACTGTGACCTCCGTCTTGAAAATGCTGACCGAGGCCGCAGGCCAAGGGCAGCTTTTTCAAGACCGAGGTCACAGTTTTTCGCTATACGGACCGACCCTTAGCTGGTAAATAACTTATCTATTTTTTTCTCTCTCTCTCCCTTCCTCTCTACCATCACGTTTTTAAGTGGCAATCCCGCTAAAAGCGGTCCACCGGTTTTCGCAACCAAAAATAGTTTTCCTTCATTTTGTGTCCATCAAAAAGGTTTGGTACACATGTCTTAAAAGTGAGATAATTATTTCATAATTATTTTTTTTTTGCGTCGCTACAACACAAAATTGAATTTGGGTTTGCCCGCCGTCGCCGACGGCGATCAAAAGGGTAAATTCCAGGAGTTTTGAGCAGCGCGCTACGTGTACAAAACTAAAGCTTACCGAATTTTATTTTGATAAAACTTACAAGATACATTCACTGTGTTTACTGACAAAATATGGAAACTTTTTCAGAAATGTCAAGTTTTCCAGCGTGGTCAGAAGACATCCTCCTCTCCTGCCTGTGTTCACATACAAATAATTAACCAAATGAAAGCCAAAAAATTTCGAAAGTTTGGTCTAAATCGAGATTAAAAAGTATACGACACTGAAGTTTGTGCTTAATTCACCATTCACCATGGGTATTTCCCGACTTCCACGCAACGTCCTTGATGCACCCAAATCTATGTGTTTACACAAATCAACATTGTATTTCATTTGTATTTTGTTTTTTTCTAATACGGATCAGATTTTGCTGTTGATGTCCACAAAAGTTGGGCATAGCCTCCTTTAATAATCTTGTGTATGTATAAATGCAGTGTTACTGTAAATCATTGCGCCAACTTGACCAGTGACACTCAAAACGTAAACAATACACTTGGCAGGAGTCTTTTCCATACAAAATTTCGTGCATGCAATGCAGTTGTAGACGTATGGTATCGCTGGGAGAAGGAAAGAATGTCGACAATTTTCCCTTTGGTAAATGTAAATATCCTGTGCTTGAAGCTTCTGGGAGGACCACACAAATGCGTACAGAATATATTCAGCTCTAGTTTGAAACAACAACAACAAAATAAACGAACACTCACCATGTCTGAAAAATGCGTTCACCAAATACAAGAGACGAATGAATGGAACTATTTTAAGCTACTTTTTCAACATTGAAACTTTTCATCGCATTAAGGTCCATAACGTTTGTGAGCTACTATAAGGAATAAAAATCGGCTCCCTTCGTTTCCGTGAGGGTGTGACTAAGATTAGCTGTTGTTGGTGGTGGGGTGGGGGGAGGATATGCTGGGGCAGGTGGCAGGGCTGGGGCTGGACAAATTAAGAGAGAATCGTCTAGTAGGAAAACGATGCTCCAACATTAAAATCTTACCAATACTAAGTCAGCAAGTCTCAAGGAATGGTATTGAACAGGTTAAAAAAAAAAAAAAAAG
>JALIRR010007744.1:10000-15000 GCA_023091755.1 Montipora sp. Colony 1 RG-2022
TGTACTCCACCCCTGTCACTACCCAACCCACCCTCTCACCAAACCACTTCACAGCTAATTTGCATAGTCACGTTCGCGGTAACGCAAGCGATGTGAAGTCAACGGTTCTTGACGCTTCCACAAGTGGATGAATTCCCGACTATTTGGGACGTCAATAACCGAATCTGAGCGGTAAAAGAAGTAATTCCTTTGAAAACAAGGGTAATGCGAGCAAAAAATAAAAACCAAGTTAAAGTCCGTATTATTCACTGGGTTTATCCGAAATTCATGTTATTTCATGAGAAAGATTGGTATTAAAAAGTGCTTGGTTCGCACTGATTTGATACCAGGTCACTTCGAGGTGGCGGTCGACCAGCAGGCGATCCGGTGGTCAGTCATAGTGTGCGAAAATCAGCACTTTAATACCGTTTTCATGAAATGTCACATGAATTTCGGATAAAACCCAGTGAATAATACGGACTTTCAACTTGGTTTTGCTCTTTTAAATAGTGACCTATAATTTCTAAAACTGTAAAATACATAAGTAAAGTAGTCTCTGTGCCAAAAATATCAATTTTTAAAGATCTAAAACAGTAATACGTTTTGTTGCTTTGGCTGTATGTTTTCTTCATATCATACTCTTCAAAATGAAATGCAGTTACGCAAACATTGTGAGAATCGGATTCGCTCTGACGTTTCGAGCGTTAGCCCTTCGTCAGAGCGAATCCGATTCGCACAATGTTTGCATGTCTCCTGGGAAATTTAAGGTTGTTTGAAACTGCATTTCGTGCTCTTTGAAGGCAGTATGATATGAAAACATACAGCCAAAAGCGAACTTAAAAACGTGGCTGTTACTCAAACTTTTGATCTTCAAAATTGATATTTTTTGGCACAGAGACTACTTTACTTATGTATTTTACAGTTTTAGAGAATAAGGTCACTATTTAAAAAGAGCAAAAATAAAAACCAAGTTGAAAGTCCGTATTATTCACTGGGTTTATCCGAAATTCATGTTATTTCATGAGAAAGATTGGTATTAAAAAGTGCTTGGTTCGCACTGACTTGATACCAGGTCACCTGCTGGTCGACCGCTTTGAACGCCACCTCCTTTCGGGTGACCTGGAAACGAGAGCTGTATAAAATATGCTTTAAAAACCATTTAGGTTTCGAAACATAAAATGGAAGATTGAATAAAACAAAACAAGGTGGACTTGATATGATTACCGTTGGTCACGACTCCTCTTTTTCTCTCTCACTTTATGCGGCTAGTGTAAAGACGGGACGAACCATGAAAGACGCATAATCCGTCTGCGACGAACTTGGGCAAATATTTTTTCTGCGTAAGTGTAAAGACGGACAAAAGACGCATAATGCGTCTGGACGAACTTTCCACTTTAGTTCGTCTTCCAAGACGCACTAAACTGGAATGTTCGTCCAGATCCATCACAATGTTTGCCCAAGTACGTCCCAGACGGATTATGTGTCTCTAGTATAAAAACGGCCAATCACTAAGCTCCCACGTAAATCAAAAGTCAAACTTTCTGTCAGAAAACGATTCAGGTCATAGACCTTATTCATAAATGGCGGTCAATTTATGATTCTTTTGTCCAAGTGCAAATTAGCCTACAAAGCCTCGATACCATACAATGAATTGAAAAGAATTCTTGCTCTAAAATGAGGCATTTGCACTTGGACAAAAGAATTATAAATGTGACCGCCATTTATGAATAAGGTCTATTACGTCAAATTGTTTGGCAGATTCTAAAATAGTCCCAGTCTGATCTGAGTATGAAGATTCGGATTAGATTTGGAAGGAGTCGTTTGTAGTTTTTATGCAGTTTTTGTTTTGACGACTGCCGACTGATTTCACGAAAACAAAAAGTTGATAACATATGTTGCAATTTATAAATCGCACCTAAATTGCAATTTGAAAATCGCACATTTGCGATTTATAAATCGCACTTTTGCGATTTATTATAACCGCAAACTCATGAAATTCATGCCTGCCGGCTCGTGGTCAAATGTTTTGATTTTTAGGAGCACAGACGAGACTTGACAAGACTGCTCTCTCTCCTCTGCCGTCTCAGCAACAATTTCATTTATGAATTACAAGGTTCGTAATGTTGCAATTTATAAATCGCACCTAAATTGCAATTTGAAAATCGCACATTTGCGATTTATTATAACCGCAAACTCATGAAATTCATGCCGCCGGCTCGTGGTCAAATGTTTTGATTTTTAGGAGCACAGACGAGAATTGACAAGACTGCTCTCCTCTGCCGTCTCAGCAACAATTTCATTTATGAATTACAAGGTTCGTAATGTTGCAATTTATAAATCGCACCTAAATTGCAATTTGAAAATCGCACATTTGCGATTTATTATAACCGCAAACTCATGAAATTCATGCCGCCGGCTCGTGGTCAAATGTTTTGATTTTTAGGAGCACAGACGAGAATTGACAAGACTGCTCTCCTCTGCCGTCTCAGCAACAATTTCTGAGGCATTAAATGCTCAGGAATTATCACAGAAAAGTGAGGCGAGTGCTAAGCTATTGTTTTTGCCCACTAAATATGCAAATTTATAACGTTCTCGTTGTCGTCACCGTTTTCTTTGCTAAAGTTCTCTATTATTATTATTATTATTATTATTATTATTATTATTATGGGAAACAATTCTCACGATAAATGGAGCACTCTGATTGGCTGGTGTTCGGTCGGGATTTTACGGTACGGAGTTTTTTTCTTTACAGGGTGCATTGACATTTGTTTGCAGTGTGCAGATTCATTTTCCTTGCACAGTGGGATTGTATTTTATGTCACGAAAAGCAATTTTAGCGATTTTAGCGAAAATACCTTGAAAATTTATAACCCCGTAGTTTAATCTTACTCTTTGTTAGCAGCATAGGTTGCTCAGTTATTCTTATTGTTGGTAACGGAGCCTTTTCCTGATCGAAAAATGTCAAAACTGCTATCGTGTTGGTGACTTGTTTTGACACGACGACATTTTTTCAAAACCTCGTACTAAGATGACGACAGTATCACGTTTTTCCCTCCAAAATAGGGACTTTACGATCAACGACGATGACGTCGACGAAAACGTCACCTCAAAATATAACTTTGAACTATCGTAAGTTTCTCGAGCTCAGGCCATCTCGTTCGCGTCGTACAATGTGGGCGAAGTATCCTAAAAATAAATTGGTACGAGCGGTTTCAACGGTAAAAGTAGAAAATGATAGATTCACATTTGTGCCCTCGCGTTGTCGTCAAAATCTCAAATTTGGTAATTTCATGTCGTTATTGTGCAGAGCAACGCACGAATTTGTGCTAAAATGCGTGCAACACGTGTAGCACGATTATTTTTCCCCTTTTAACACATGATATTGTTGTTTCGTGGCGTTCTCGTTGACGAACGCGTCGTAGACCGTAAAGTCCCTAATGACGCTGGTTTGCGCAACGTCCTTACTCTTATTTTATGAGAAAATCTCGTAACTCGTAGTCGTTCTCGTCCTAGCATCTAAAGCTCTCTAATGTTTCCTCGTTTGCAGGCGGCTTTAGAAACATCCACTTCCCGCATTCCACAAAAATTTGTCTATCGTGTTGCTTGCACAATTGTATTCTGCACGATGGAACACACGCTGAAACACTAAAAATACGTTTACCAAAAGCGGAAGCGTCAGAAGTTTCATCTTCACTCTCTCTTACAGCAAACCAATGATCATTTTTCCAGTTTCTTTTATGGTGTGTAAGGCTGAAATTTTTGTTTCTTGAACACTTTCAACCCACCATTTCTACTGTTTACTGTTTTCTCTTTTCTGTTTCCGTTTAAACTCAAGCACGCGCAATAAGTCCGGAACCCACATTCTCGGAAAATGGAGTCCAGAGTCTTTCCACGAGCTTACCCGCTGACCAAAAAGCCCGAGGACTCTGGGTACGAGATTGCGTATGAAGGTAAAAGCACACAGGCACGGACATGGACGAGGTGACGCACGAGGCTGAGTCCATGTTGAATTCTAGTTCAAGTTGAATTTATGTTGGTCAATTGAGATTATTTTATTATTTGAATAACAGCATAGTAATACATTTTATTAAGGATTCTTTAGTTAACAGTACGTATCACGTCGAAGTCTTTCCCGTCGGCCACTACCTCATTGAATATAGGAATCGTTTTGATCAAGGTCTTTGGTTAGTGTAGGCAAGTTGATCTAATACATTTGTTTTAGTAATTTAAGTATAAGAATAAAATATATCATATTAATTAACTGTAATTATATAGTAGGCAAAAATATATTCTCACATATTTGTAGCGTTCAACTGCAGTGGATTCGAAGATCGAAGTGCGGGTTTACCTCGGCGTATATACCTGTGAAACTTTTTCTTTGTTTTGTTAGCTCGTGGTGGGGTTAGGTTATTGTTTGATGTTTTTTTGCTGTTTTGTTTTCCTTCGTGTTACGTCATCTGTGAGTTTCACAGGTTTTTACACCGAGGATGAGCCCGAAGTGCTTTATCTCTTCGTTTGCCATGCAGCACTGAGGTTACGCAAGTTGGCTTGAAAGCAAATACAAGCCACAAGTAAGAGTATAAGAGATTACTGGCTCAAAATTAGAGCCAATTTTGTTGTTGAATTTCATCAGGATAGAGTTATTTCAAAGTTTTAAGCATAACTTCTTTACGGCGCTTAGCCAACTGAGAAACAAGCTAGCCAACGATGTCCACAGATGGCTGTAGAGGGTTTTCACCCAACGTGGTCAGTAACCTTGTTTTTCCAACAAAGCAAAAGAAAACGTTTGCATGATAATAGAGCTCAATTCCCAGAGGATTAGTTGGGAGACACCAACATGGCCGCCGTGACGTCACGTGAAAACACGAATATGGTGTTGTCGGTCACAGAACACGTATCGTATTGGATCTGGAGGTTTTCGAATACTATGACATCAGAGGCTCGTGATACCATAGAGAATGCATGCCCACGCATTTTTTATACCATGCTCTTTGCTTGTCTCTCCAAAATTCTGCATAAGC
>JALIRR010007745.1:7500-20472 GCA_023091755.1 Montipora sp. Colony 1 RG-2022
GATAATGTAACTTGGCCACTGTACAGAGATTCTAAAAGCTGACGTTTCGAGCCTTAGCCCTTCGTCAGAGTGAATCGAGGAATTATGGGTTATGTGTAGTTTTTATAGTGGAGTAGGAGCTACGCTATTGGTGGTAACATGGCAACGTGAAAAATAGGAATATATTAGTTAAATGAAAATTGTTGTTAATACCGTGAGGATTAAGGGTGCCGATTTGGAAGATGAATTTTTGTTCTACATTCTTGCGGCTTTCCGTCGTACCTAGATGTAGGGAAAGGCCGCAGATAGCCATGTGTTTTATGGAGTGGTTAGAGAGATTAAAATGACGAGCGACTGGCTTAGATGCATCTTTGTCAGTATTCTCAACATTGAGAAGGTGTTCGCGGAATTGGTCACCTAGTCGTCTACCTGTCTCGCCAATGTATAATTTATTGCATAACGTACAGGTTATGCAATAAATGACATTTGTGGAGGTACATGTGAAACCATTAGTGATCTTAACAGATCGCTTAGGTCCCGATATCTTCCTAGTGTTAACTTCGCTATTGGGAATGACTGTGTACAGAGATGTAATGTCCATGGTGAAAAGTTTGTCTTGGCCGCAGAAAATTTTTAGTGTGTGTGTACTGTCTTTAATGTATGATGTCAAAGATTTGACGATAGGCATCATAATCCTGTCTAAGTAGCTAGAAATGAGTTTCGGTGGGGCAACTACAAGCAGAAACGATAGGGCGACCTGGGTTGTTAGGTTTGTGAATTTTAGGCAAGAAGTAAATGCACGAAGTTCTAGGGGTGTTGATGATGAGATTAGTGGCAGTGTCCGGTAATTCTTGATTGACTATGAGATTCTGAATGGTGTCTTTGACAAGTTTTTGATTTTTGGAAGTGAGATCTTTCTGGATTTTGGCATAAAACGAGGTTTCCGAAAGTTGCCGGAAAGCTTCTTTTTGGTAAAGGTCGGACCGCCAAACAACTAACGCGCCGCCTTTGTCGGCCGATTTGACAACTATGTCTTTGCGTTTACTACGATTTTTAAGTGCCGCCCACTCTTCCGAGGAAAGGTTGGAAAATTTAGTGTTATGATTGAATTTAAGTTTGTAAATGTCGTGACGGCATTTCTGGGTGAGTCCATTTAGACTTGTGAACTTGAAGTGTTTCAAAAATATCTTTGTTAGAAGTGTCCAAATCGTCCTCTTTGTCATGAAAAAAGGCTTTTAACTGAACGCGGCGAAGGAATTTTTCTACTTCCTGCTTAATAAAAAATTTGTTGGTGCGTTTTGTAATAGGGACAAAATTTAGGCCCTTACTGAAAACAGATTTCTCTGAGTCAGTAAGCGGAAGATTTTCTAGAATTGTAACTACGGTATTATGGCTACGCAATGCAGTGTCGTCGGTAATTTGCGGACCTATTAATTGTTGAAGTTTTAGAGTCTTGGTTTGGTGTAAATGGTCAAACAGTCCAGAATTAAGTTCTCGGATTTTAGCGCGAATCGATTGTAATAAAACTTGTGGACAGATTTTGGAAAGATCGGAGCAGCACTGAAGAATTTGTTTGTCAAGGACGTTTCGTTTTTGGCACATGGCTCTCATTGTGATCCTCATAATATTACGTGAAAAAGAATTTTGTGCGCATCGAATTTGGTGAAGATATTGATTCGAGTGAGAGAATGTAGATGCATGAAAGTTTGAGCGAAAACCTTTAGGAATGACTTTAGAATTGAGGCAACAGCTGATAAAATTGATGTGACTACAAAACCTAGTTTTGGCGAAAATGACAGTGGTTAAACGGAAAGCTAAGCTGCTGCTAAGTGTGGGAAAAGGAAAAAGATAACTTACGATTTCCTGGCGTAGCTTCTTGGTGAGTTTCTTCAAGCTTGGCATCGTCGTCTTGGGTCTCCTGTCAGAAATCTGTGGATTAAAAAATACTAGAGCGCAAGGTTAGTGGTCCCAGCAGTTGAACAACAAATGAATAAAGGGGGTAGTTTCTAAAGAAACTGTGGTGCTGCATCGGTGGGGAAGTAGTGTACAAAAATTTGGTTTTATCAACGGAGTTGATAATGTAAATTGGCCACCGTACAGAGATTCTAAAAGCCGGCGTTTCGAGCGTTAGCCCTTCGTAGTAAAATACTCTCGCGATTAATCATAGTAAAGATATTTTCTTTGCGACACTAAAACTGAGACCCCCGGGTAACTCACAGGTAACTGATCAAGCTTAGAGAATGCTTTAAGGGGAAAATTATTGAAGGCACAGTACCGGTAGATATTGTTTTGGCAATTTCCAATACCTATTATACTGTATATTAGCCATTGTCGAAAGAAGGGTTGGCAATTTGTCCCCAGGCGGAATATTGTACTTGTACTTGTAGTAGTCATGTCAAGCTTGCAAGTTCCCGGTGAAGGAGGAAATTATGCTGGTCCCAGCAGATTCTTGAGGTTAGTTGTCGGCTTTAATTTTATTTCGACGAAAGTCTCTGAAGTCTTGCAAGTAACTTAGCATAAGGCGTGCTTTGAGAAAAAAAATATTAGCCTTAGGTTAAAGTTAACTTCGCCACAACAAATAAATAATTAATACGTATTCTACCAGTGAGCCAACAAATAGCATGGCCGGTATATAAATAACCACTATACTTGCAAACTGTCTTGAATTCTCCCAACCAACTTCGTGTTTTAATAGATAAGGCTATGTAAACACGGAAGTAATACTTAAGTAATACGCCACAACAAATAAATATCAAAAGTTGTCCCTTAGTTTTATGCAACAAGAAGTCAGCAGTTTTTATTTTTTTACCTTTTGTCCAGCTCGGCTCAAATTGCGTTATCTATACGAATGTGCACACTTTTTTCTCTAGCTGTCTTTCTTAAAGGAATATCTGAGATTGGCGGAAATTAAAGAATATATGTAGCCGTGATACCGCCCAAATTGGTTTTAAAATAAAATGTGTGTTGCATCTGATAAGCTTACGCTTAAGTAATACAGCACTTTTTCCGTGTTTACATAGCCTTATCTATTAAAACATGAGGTTGGTTGGGAGAATTCAAGACAGTTTGCAAGTATAGTGGTTATTTATATACCGGCCATGCTATTTGTCGGCTCACTGGTAGAATACGTATTAATTATTTTACTGCCATACTATCCTCTGTCTAGAAGATTTAAATTAGCCTGAAATCGCTGGGAAACACAGCATTTTCAGCCTGGGAATGAAAAATATAAAATTTTACCATCAATAGAGTGTACGCTTGAAAACTGCAAGTAATGGTATTTTCAGGGGAATTTATATTTACATATGCCATAGAGAAGTTTAACACTGCATTTTTAAATCATATCTGATCAACTGGGCATGATGTTTATGCAAGCTAATAGGATACTTGTATTAGTTATCTTTCAAAGGCTGAAATTTCATGCATTTTTTTAAAAAAGCAGTAAAATGGAATGGAATGAAAGGAAAGACATTCTCCTGTGCCATGAAGTCTTGCAGGCCGAGCCATACAGGGCAAAAGAGAAGATTGTAGGCAGGGCACGGGCATGGGAAAAAATTGCCAACAACCTCAACAAAAGAGCAGACTTTAAAGTTAACAAAAGGTCTGTAAGAGATCAAAAAAATTTTGAAAAATTTAAAAAGAAGACTTCACAAGAGTTAAAGCCAGTGGCATCACTCCTGAGTCAACCGAGCTGGACAGGCTACTTGAAGAAATTATAGAAAGAGCTGAGGCCTGTGATCAGTCAAGAGATGAGGAGGATGACAACACAAGAGAGAAAAAACAGAAAGAACAAGAGCAAGCTAAGGATATCAGGCTCAAAGCCATGGAGTCGTTGCGTGAAACGAAGAAACGGTCACTTTCAGATGGGGATGGTGAAAATCAACACAAGGCCAAAAAGAGGCGATCCAATGGAACTGAAATGGTGGCCTATTTGAGGGAGCGGGCAACTGAAGAGAACAGGCTAAAGGAGAGAGATATAGAAATACGATCTGTTGCTGTCGATTTGTGTGAATCGTGCCCATATGGTACGACCCGTTGTCGAATGGAGAATTGAATCTCATTAGAGGGACTTCAAATATTTCTAACTCGCTGTAGGCCAAGAGACCCTTCTCCGAGTTGTCAATTCATTCGATTCGAATGATTCCTGCCCATGTGATACCACCCGTTGTCGAATGGAGAAATGCATCTCATTAGGGGGCCTTAGAATATTTCTAACAAGCTGTAGGTCAAGAGACCCTTCTCCGAGTTGTCGATTCCTTCGATTCGAAAGATTCGTGCCCATGTGACACGACCCGTTGTCGAATGGAGAAATGCATCTCATTAGGGGGACTTAGAATATTTCTAACAAGCTGTAGGTCAAGAGACCCTTCTCCGGAGTTGTCGATTCCTTCGATTCGAAAGATTCGTGCCCATGTGACACGACCCGTTGTCAAATGGAGAAATGCATCTCATTAGGGGGACTTAGAATATGTCCAAGACGCTGTCTTCTGAGAGACAGTTGCCCGAGTTGTCAATTCCTTCAATTCGTTCGAATCGTGCCCAAGTGATACAACCCGTTGTCGAATGGAGAATTACATCTCATTAGGGGGACTTATATTTGTAACACGCTGTGTGCCAAGAAACCCTTGTCCAAGTTGTCGATTCATTCGATTCAGTCGATTCGTGCCCATGTGATACGACCCATTGTCGAATGGAGAAATGCATCTCAATAGTGGGACTTTGAATATTTCTAACACGCTGTAGGCCAAGAAACCCTTCTCCGTGTTGTCGATGCGTTGGATTCGTACGAATTGTGCCCAAGTGATACGACCTGTTGTCGAATGGAGAAGTGCATCTCATTTGCGGGACTTAGATGCATGTTTGCCAGTTGTCGATTCGGTCGAGTTGTATCTTGTATTAAAGAAGATTTGGACAATGTTGTTAGACGAAGGCCGTGTGAGTCCCCCGTGTTCACAATTACTTTGGTGGCAAGTAATATTAATATCACACGAGTTTGGATCTACATCTTGATGGCTATCAAACGCAAGGAATTTTATTCTGCCTTGGATGTTCGGGGCATTCGTTTCTTATTGCACAGTAACGCTTGATGGTCTGCCACAGAAAGAGCTGTGCAGGGGAAAGCATTTGGTAGGAAATTGTTTGCCCTTGAGAATGATAGCGCATAGCTTATTAAACGAGCAGCATGCTTTGCGTAAAAACTGAACCTACTCGTATGACTGAATCCTGGCCAACATTAATTGATGTAATTTATACAAATGATGTTGACAGGGTTGCCTGTTCCGGAGTCTCTCATATTGGTATCAGCGATGATAGCTTTATGTATCCTTATAGGAAATTATAGGAAATTATCTCTTGCATCTTTTAAAACAGGGCATTCAACCATTTGATAAAGAAATTTCCTAAATTTGAATCGAGAGAGTTTTCGTAACGATCCCGCTCAACAAGACTAGTTCTGCAATGGTTCTGAAGATCCAAATGTTTTCTGGACTGATTGGAAAACGAAATTTTTGGATATGGTTAATATTCCTGCACCACTCAGATCTAGACGTGCTAGAAGCAATAAAGCAGACCCTGGATCAATTCCCAATTAAAGAAATGAATTGCATCGAATCATTCACACGATTGGGAAAAGTACAAAAAGTTGCGTAATAAAATAAACATTTAAACATCAAAACTTCTAAAGTATCTTATTATTCTAATGCTTTCTATTGAATCTAAGCATAATCATCAAAAAACCAGCCGAAGTTCGTGTCACTAGAGAGAGTGTAGTCATTTTCATTCCTTTAATTGAATGAACGTGAAATTGAGCATTTTTTAGGCTACATAATCGAAGGTATTTTCTTTCCCATACAAAGTCTTATAACACGTTTAAATTCTTTATGGCTGTCTGTAGTGACGCGAGCTTGGGCTGCCTATGGAAAAACGTCGCAATCGGAACCTTTAATGAGCATACTTCCGGTGTTGTAAATAATACAACGATGACAGAATTGAAATTGATTGATGCCGTTATCTCTAATCTTAGTGAGCTTTCTAACGCTTTTAATGACCATTTTTCAACAATTGGGCCCAGACTTGGTAATAAATTCTCCTATTGCTAACAATAATTCAAGTTATCATCCAGGCAGGAAAAGTACAAAGTGGTGAAGGGGTCACTAGGTTAGCATAAGGCTGCTTTTAAAGTAAGCAACCATGTCCTAGTGCAGGAACACACTACTTAGAAGGAAACTATGGAACACAAAGTGTACAAACATAGTTGCCACTCAGTTTGGAAATTAGGGGTCCTTGGGACCTCCAGTTTGAGGAAACTGAGAGTCCTTTTTGCTTTTTAATTGTACCTACACTTAAAAAAAAGAAAAACTTACAAATACCAGAAACGGAAGTGGATAAACGATAACAAACAATAAAACCTATGCACCATACACAGACTGAAAAAGTAACAGTTTCACACATGTGAAGGTATACAAAATGAACACCTATAATCATTGAAACGAAAAAAGAAATAGGGGATGAAAGCGGCTGGGGACCCAGATTGACAAACATATCAAAACTGAAGAGTGGCGATGATTACAGCGGTTCATGATATCACAGGCCCCCCGAGCTCAGTGTGAGGGAAAGGCAACAAATCTAACGATATGTATGGGAATCCCAAGAAAAGAGCTGACATGTTAATTTTATGACAAAGTTCTCATTTAAAAAGCGAAACCTTATTGCCAGTGTGGGTTGCTTCCTTCCTGTGTGTTGTTTGTGCTGATTCAACGCGAATTGAGCCGTTGTTAGTCACTTGGTTAAAACCCTTTCCCATACAAATCCGTCGATTTTTGTTGGCTTTCCTTCACACTGAGGTTACGGCGCCTGTTATGATATGAAAACATGTAACAAACACAACATTTCATTGCCTCAAACCAGCAGCTCAGGATTTGCTATAGAAGTGGTGGAAGATAACGTAATTGTAGACGACAGGGGCCAACAGAGGACCATGAGATGCGGGACTGAGAAAAGCAAACACAGAGCAGAGAATCACAGAACAGCAGGTACACCTTTGATGAGGAGGGTGAATAGGGGTATGCAAAGCCGCCCATCCGTGCTATTTTGTTAGCAGATCTGTCGAATCCACGTTATTTTCGGTAAACTACGGATCTGCCTTACTTGAAAAATACCCTAGGTGTAAATATGATATATATGGTCCATGTTTCCTCTACTTTGTCTTTGCCAGTGTTTGTGAAGGTTGCATAAATAGACTAAATAGAATGACAAATAAATCAATCAGTTGTTGGATACTTTCAGAAGTTGTTCTTCTGCACTCGAAAGTACTTTTCATTTAGTGACATGACTTTGAACAAATATTCTTAGTTGCAGACAAAAAGAGGCTTGCCTCAACGGCCCTCGCTGACAACTGCACTTGTTTACCAGCTTTGGTGCTCATCATGTGAATCGCAGTGCATTTAATGAAGTGGGAAAAATGTAATCTATCCAGCAGTTAGAAAATTGAAGCGATGGTTTATAAATTTTTTTGGTATAACATTACAAGTTGTTGGCTTTTTTCAGTAAATGGTTTTAGAATTTATTTTTTGGTTGTGTTACAGTGAAAACGGTCTATTGTTTTCTACATGCATATGAATGATATTTCGTGACTAAGAGTCCTCACGGTAAAGAAAAATCATGAGAGGATTTTGTGAAAATTTTGTTCAAATCCGCAAACCCGCTTAAAGTACACTACCGCTCAAATGTAAGTTACCACCCTGCGCGCGCGACGCGAATCGCGTCGTGTGCAACAGGGATCGCGTCGCGCGCTACAGGAATCGCGTCCGTGCGAGTTAAAAAAATCTGTAAGTACATCAACTGGAGGATCGCGTGCGCTCTTAATTGTCCTTTTGGATTTGTTTGTGAAAGCCCCAGACACATAAACACGCATTTTATCAGACGTAAAAGCGTCTAGTCGTTGTTGACTGAAAAGGCGACATACAGCTCGCTGGTGTGCGCCGAAATTAATTAGACTGTTAACTTTGCTCTCAGGAAACACGAAAATGTGAATCGTAAGCAGTTTGGCAAGGGGAGAGATATACATGTAGTACAGTTGTCGTTTAAATCAACATTTGTTTTCGTTTGTCTCGAGTCGGCATATTAAAATTCAGACTATCCGAGACGTGATGGAATGTCAGGAAAACCTACAACTGTAACATGCTTTGTCTACCCGAAATCTTTACACAGCAAAATTATTTTGAGTCCACAATTATTAAAGCTTTCTAAAACAACCCCATCGCTTTAGGCCCTTCAGTCAAAAGGAATTCAATTTTTTTTTACGCACAACTCGATGTTTGTTTCACGGTTGGAATTTGGATACCGTCATGCGTCAGTGTTTGCACACCTGAGAATTTTTCCTTTTGTGTGATCTAAAAACTACAATTCATATAGCAAGATAAAGAAGATATTAGTCTCTTCGTTAATCATCACATATACCGCTTCAAACTTTGGCGTCTCTCTTGCTTTTTGTGCAAAAACTGCTTTCGCTTAATAATTAATTTCTTTAAATTAGAAATGGGTTTCAGATAGATAGAGTGCTTTCGATTCGGAAATGTGGATTTAGATCGTAAAATCTGGATCTTCGGATTTCCAATCAAACAAAAAATCTGTTTTCAGACATCCGAAGATCCAGATTTTAAGATCTAAATTTTTTCCCAATCGAAAGCACTCAAAGTTCATTGTATGTATGCATGTGTAGTACGGCAATCATTTCAAACAAACAATATACTATTGGTCATTGCTTTTCTTAATTTTGTGCCTCCTAAAGGAGGCGTTGGAAACTGTTCAAGTGCAATGTTTAACACTCCGGTTAATCCTACAGGTAATTGTTACATGTAGCTCTTAAAAGAGCTGTCTTTAGTGACCAGAGGCACGACCTTCCCATTTCACGACCAGCGGCACAAGCTTCTTTAAGTGGCCAATGTAAGTGCGGCACTTTCCAGGTGTTAGTCTCTCTCGCCAAAAACGTCTAATTCCGGCAACCAACTCATCTTTGTGGTGGGTTTGACTATTGCTCTGAGAAAATGCTTTAGCTCGTGCCACAGCAGCTCTATTGGGTTTAGGTCGAGACTCTCAGGTGGGGTCTTCCACCAGTTTATTCCTTCCTGCTCCATAAAGTTCTTCGCCAACCTGCTCGTGTGCTTTGGATCGTTGTCCTGCTGGAACAGATGACCATCTGGGAACTTTTCACGAATGAAGGGAAGCAGTGTTTCCTTCAGAATATGCTCAGTGTAAAACTGGGCATCCATATTGCCGGTGAATATTCTGACTTTAGTTGCCCCCCTCTTTGAAATCCCTGCCCAAACATGCACTTTGTACGGGTGCTTGGGGCAGCCTTTCATCTTCGGTGGTTTCCACTTGTGCCAAAAGGACAGCTTCGCGTGATTTTCCATGTGCACGGAACACTCATCGATAAAGACGACGTCGTTAAAACTCTCTCTGTCGTCGATGCACTTTAAAGCGAACTCCAAGCGTTTCACTCTGTTAGGCCCTCCGGATCAGTTGGCAGTACTTTGTTCCCGTCTGCACCCAGGCAATTTTTCTCGAATACGCTTAACTTTGCTCTCAGAAAAGTCACACTGGAAATTTTCGTATATCTTTTTTCGAAGATGGGGCGCAGTGAGCTCGTCATTTTTCTCCATTTCGGCGTCAACAAAGTTAAGGACCTCCAAAGTAACTTGCTCTGCTGGCCGGTAAGGAGTTGGAGCGTTCTTGAAAGATTGGCGCTCTTGAAAGCGCCGTAGAAAACGTCTCACACTTAGTCGACTAATTTGACATCCATCGTCGGCGAGAATTCTTACAATTTCACTGATATTTTTATTTTTTGATTTTAACCTTACAATATTTGCTTCTTGTTCGTGTGTTAAACGACCCATTTTTGTTTAGTTACGAAGACAAAGACTATAATAGGGAGAAATCAACCTTTTATACCCGCACTTGGATCAAAACATGATTACATTGACAGATTTGAATGTGGATTGGATCGATGAGCAAAAAGTAGACCTCCGCAGAAACAACCAAAGGAAGGACGCGTTTGGATACAAAAGCACAAACTAGACCTCTGTGGAGACAACCGAAGAAAGGACGTTATCAACATGCATTGTACATTTTAATAATGTTGAATCAGTCATAATTAATAGTCATAATTAATAAATCAGATAAACAAAGTTTATGTATGTGTGTATGTATGTGGTTCGGACTACGAAATGTTCTTCCAAAAAGAAAACAGCAGCAATATTGATTTAATTTAAGGTATTGCAAACCTCACTGCTTTTTGTCTCTGAGGAAAATTGTCAATAATTGACAATAATCCATTCGAACAAAAGGGATGATTAGTGACCAATGATGTCCATGGATATTCGATCCATCTTTAACAATAGTTGTCCACGGGAACACTATAAAAGATTTGAATCGCTCAGTTAATGACAGTAACTCGATTCTTATTTACCTACACTACCGTGTCCTACTGTACTGTTATTACAATGCCACTCAGAACAGTATTGCGTGAAACCCAGTTGCCTTCAAAGGCACTATTCTTCTTCCCAGAAAAAAACATGACAGGAATCGATCCCACCAAAATAATTGTCGATAATGAAAAAGCTGCTGTGGATCAGATGGTGACTGTCAACTGGCAAGGAAAAGAATGAAAGGCCAAATCATCGCTCTAAGTGGTAAGTATCTGTTTTATATGTCAATTTGGTGGTTAGCATTGAAGTGGCTTAGTTCCGACAAACATTTCACTTTCTTATGGCACTCATTCTAAAGAATGAAGACAGACAGATATTGACTTTTAACATTTCACTTTCTTATGGCACTCTTTCTAAAGAATGGAGACAGAGAGATAATGACTTTTAACAGGTTTGGGCTTTTTCAACAGTTACATTATAACCTTGGTCTGTATTTTATCCCTGATCTGCAGTCTGCAGTTTACACTGACCGAAAATCAAACTCGAAAATCCTAACTCAGTAACTAGGCAACCTCTCTAAGAATCCCTAATCCTAGTCGAAATACTGCGCAAAAACCGGGTGGAATTATTATTCAACTTAAAACTTATTTTCACTTTCTTTTTTATCGTAATAGACAGCAATGAAGAGCTTCATGAGAAAGACCTTTCCTGGTCGGAGGAAAACCTCACAGGCACCTGCCCTACTGACGGAGCGAGTGGGGGATCAAAGGAGCCACAGAAGAAAAGGAAGCGATTGGTAAGTGAGGTTCACTTTATGTTTTACTCGTATGCTCTAACTTGATTTGAGTCGATGCAGAACAATATTAGTTTCAAACACTCGCATGAGGAAACGCCTCTTTATCAGATGTGTCCGTGTAGCAACAGCGACCTTCAGATACAAAAAAAATCGTTCTCTTACGTAATCTCACACAGTAATTACTTTTCAAAGATAGCCGTCCCTCTCTGAATTACTTTAATTTAGTTTCAAGAATACTTCCTGCATGGCCAAACTGGGAAACGTTTGCTTTCAAAGCAATGTTTTTATCATGTTTTCAAATGATTGCACGGTTTGGTCGCCTTCACAGTCTTCCCTTGGAATTAGCTCTACGTAACACTGTTTCTTTTTCATTTCAGGATAAAAAGAATTCTAGCGGGAAAAACGCCAAACCCACCAAAGCCTCCAAGACAAAGGAAGCCTGTGTGGTGATTGCTTCCGGCAAGCCATCCGATGCCGCTAATCTTGAGGAGGAAGAGGTAAATCTCTTATTCTTTTAATCAAAAGATTTAGTGAACTGTCGATCATCTGAAGAACGCGAAATAAATTTGAAAACTTGTTCTCACACTCGTAGCTTAATCTGAAGGCCGTCCCTATTGGAATTAATTTGTTAACTCATATTATCTTTTTTTCTGAAACAATGTGATTTCCCATAAGTAGTTCAGAGCGATCATTGTCGGTTCACCGTTTCACTTTTCAAACACTATTTATTTTAATAAAACGAAAGTTCATAGCTCACTATTTTGGAAATGTGAAAGGAAATATCCACGGGAATTCAGAATCTCGTGAGCACAGTTCAGAACTCGACGGCAGATTTGAATACTCGGTTCAAATTTCAAAACAACTGGTCACGCGTGACATAGCTTGACTGTAACCACTGTCCGTGTTTGCTTCTCACGGATGGATGACATCCTAGAATAATGACTTGAAACTTTGATGATTTTCATTTTCTCTTCCTCACTCCCATCTATATTTTGTCGTAGAATTACGAGTACGAAAATCCCTGTGACATTGAGAAGATCCCAGTGCCAGCCTCTCCGCCATTATCAGTGAGGATGTCGACTCCACCAGTTTCACCAAATGGTCAACCTTTTATTGATGATCTTTTTGAGTTTGAAGCTGACATTAGTGTCAAGGAACAACTAAATATTCTAATCGAAAACCATAAGGCGCCATTTAAACTCTTTTCCGATTTCATAAAAGAACCTACAGTGCAGACCAGAAATATGCGTCCCAAAAAACGCGTGCGAAACGAGCATACAAAAATTGCACACATGCGTCTGCGTTTGTAACACGCGCATCAAAAACGCGCATTCATCAGAGATAATTAGTATGTATGAGTTGGCCCATTGTCTTTTCATTGTTTAAGTTTTATTGTTACTTTCAGCGCAAGACAATGGTTATGTCAACAGTGAAGTTTTTGATTTCAAATAACGCGTGCTTCCAAGTGAAATTCGAGTCAACAATGCACTCGCTTCCGCTTCACATTTAATTTCAGACATTCGAAAATTACTTTCATTTCTCGCTGCATCAACAAATGACATAATGAGGGGAATAAATATTTTCCTGTGATTAAAACGTAAAACAGGACTATTTTCAATTTGAAAGACATCGGTTTTGCCAACAGAAATCGACGGTCAGTTAAGTTAGTCGATCAACAACAAATATCGCTAAGAGCAAGACTTGGACGATCGGCGGAGTGAAATGCAGTAAAATCAACGAAATAAGGAGTATATTCATTCACAAACAAAA
>JALIRR010007746.1:5000-20469 GCA_023091755.1 Montipora sp. Colony 1 RG-2022
CTCGCAGCAATTTCAAGAACATGGCCCCAACAAAGTTCAAGTCACCATTTTGGCTTCTGAGTGGGGATCCAGTAAAGGCGGACTTTCCACAATCAACAGAGAGTTGGCCATACAGCTGGCCAAATTCCCAGAAGTCCAGATCACTTACTTTTTGCCGAAATGCTCTGAGGAGGATAGGAAAGTAGCTCTCAGCCATGGCATAAACATTCTTGAGGCAACACCACGGCCTGGGTTTGAAGAAATGGATTGGCTTAGCTTTCCCCCAACACATTTGGAGATTGATGTAATTGTTGGTCATGGTGTGAAACTCGGTCGTCAAGCACAAGTTATTCGTGACCATCACAAATGCGTGTGGTTTCAAGTAGTACACACTGACCCCGAGGAACTAGGCATGTTCAAATGTTACGAGAATCCAATCTCAAGGGGCGAGGAAAAGCACAATGTTGAAGTAGAGCTCTGCAAGATGGCTAATTTCGTTATAGGAGTCGGGCCCAAGCTGGCAGAGACCTTTCGCAAATATCTCCGCTGTTGTGAAAAAGATCAAAATGTTTTCGACTTCACTCCTGGTATTTTAAATGAATTTGTCAGTGTTCAACAAGTTCCTGAGGAAAGAAAACAACGCAGTGTCCTGGTGTTCGGTCGTGGAGATGCTGAAGATTTTGAGTTAAAAGGGTTTGACATTGCAGCAACATCTGTTGCGTCATTACCTGACACTCATCTTGTTTTTGTCGGAGCAGCCGATGAAAAACATGAGGAGATCGCAAATCGATTGCTTAAATGCGGTGTTCCTAAAAATCGCCTTAGGGTGAGAGGCTATATGAAAAGCCGAGAAAGCTTAAAGGAATTATTCGCTGAGGTGGATCTTGTGCTCATGCCTTCTAGAACAGAAGGATTTGGTTTGGCAGGTCTGGAGGCTCTGTCAGCTGGGCTACCTGTGATCGTCAGCAAGAACTCTGGATTTGGAGAAGCCCTGGGCAATGTACCATTTGGTTCTTCTTTCGTCATTGACTCTGAGGATCCCAATGCGTGGACAGCAGCTATCAAGGACATCTGGAACAAACACAGGCAGACAAGGCTTGATGAGGCTAAGGTTTTGCGTGACTCCTATGGAACGAAATATAGCTGGTCTGAGCAGTGCAAAGATCTTCTCAAAAAGATGATCAACTCGCTTAATGGTATGAATTAACAATGTATTTCAATCCCTTTATATAAAAATCGATTCAAATCTAAATCTGTACAGAGATTCTAAAAGCTGACGTTTCGAGCGTTAGCCCTTCGTCAGAGCGAATCGAGGGATTATGGGTTACGTGTAGTTTTTATAGTAGAGTAGGAGCTACGCTATTGGTGGTAACATGGCAACGTGAAAAATAGGAATATATCAGTTAAATGAAAAGCGTTCGTTAATACCGTAACTCTACGGCCTCTACATCGACGACTGCATCGGCGCTATTTCATCCAGCAGAGAAGAACTCGATCAATTTATAACCTCCGTCAACTCTTTTCATCCGGCTCTTAAATATACCTGGGAAATTTCGGAAACGTCATTGGCTTTCCTAGATATCAAAGTTTCTATTAGAGGCAACGTGCTATGTACTAGTGTGCACTACAAACCTACTGATTCACACAGTTATATGTTGTATTCATCGTCACATCCATCACATGTCAAGAACTCCATTCCTTATTCTCAATTTCTTAGACTTCGGCGTCTATGTAGTGATGACTCCGATTTTTCCAGCAAATCAGAGGAGATGTGCCAGTTCTTCGAAAAACGTGGCTATCCTGTCTCTGTGGTCAAAGCGGGCCAGCATCGCGCCCAACAATTCGATCGACAGTCGTCACTACAAACGTCGCAGAAAGATAAGAATGACAGAATTCCATTCACCCTCACTTTCCATCCTCATAATCACGCAGTCAAAAGTATCATTCTTAGTAATTTTAAATTACTCCAAAATGATCCCGAGACTGGTAGAATCTTTTCGCAACCTCCACTTATTTCATTCAAACGCGACAAAAACGTAGGCAACTTTTTAGTTAGAAGCGCGCTCAAAACCAACGAGCAACCCGGCACTTTCAAATGCGCGCGCTCACGATGCAAAACTTGTCTTTTCATTGTTAACACTAGCACGATATCGGGACCTAAGCGATCTGTTAAGATCACCGATCGTTTCACATGTACCTCCGCAAATGTCATTTATTGCATAACCTGTACGTTATGCAATAAATTATACATTGGTGAGACAGGTAGACGACTAGGTGACCGATTCCGCGAACACCTTCGCGATGTTGAGAAGAATGACAAGGATGCATCTAAGCCAGTCGCTCGCCATTTTAATCTGCCTAACCACTCCAAAAAACACATGGCTATCTGCGGCCTTTCCCTACATCTAGGTACGACGGAAAGTCGCAAGAATCTGGAACAAAAATTCATCTTGCAAATCGGCACCCTTAATCCTCACGGTATTAACGAACGCTTTTCATTTAACTAATATATTCCTATTTTTCACGTTGCCATGTTACCACCAATAGCGTAGCTCCTACTCTACTATAAAAACTACACGTAACCCATAATCCCTCGATTCGCTCTGACGAAGGGCTAACGCTCGAAACGTCAGCTTTTAGAATCTCTGTACGGTGGTCAATTTACATTATCAACTCCGTTGATAAACCAAATTTTTGTATACTACTTCCCCACCGACGCAGCACCACAGTTTCTTTAGAAACTACCCCTTCAATCAGATTTCAAGGCTTGTTTGAGATAACCTATCAAATTGCAGGAAAATGAAAGACAAAGAAAACCATTTTGTGGCGAATTTTGCAATAGAGCCTGTTTACGCACGTGATAAGGCGCCTTGGTTAACTGAACACAAGAGATCATGAGGTCTTGCTGAACAGAAGATACGTTATGTGTGCGTGAGAAAAAAAGAAGATTGCAATTCCCGGGTGATTAGTTTCTAGACATAACTGTGACAGCGCTTTCTTTATTTGGCTTTTGACTTTTGTCATACGCCTATACGCTCTGTACAACTTTAAGACACTGATAACCACTGATGGATGTGGGGGCCACCGTGAGCATTCCTTGAATTTAAATTATGATAACCTTTCCAATATCAAAAATAGAATTATCAACCTCAGCTCTTCGGATTATTTCGAGTGAGCATCTGAATCTCTCCTGTGACCGTTTGTTTGTAAGGCAAATACCGAATTCTGCCTCCCACCCAGGTGTTTCAGGTTTGTACTTTTAAATATTTACAGGTATCTCTTTCACCGATCATGGCCTTTCACAAAGGAAAGCAAGAGGAGAAGAGAAAGAGGCTAAGCAACTTTCGGGTAAAGTCGTCTAAACCAAAGCAAGTTTTAATCTGATTCTCAATTTACATGTAACTGACTGAGAAACTCTTAGAATTAAGATTTTCTGGCAGTGGTTGAAGTAGATATTGAGGAGGGTTTTCAGATTCAAATAACGGAACAAGAGTATTTTCAGAAGGAGCCAGATCACTTTAGCGAGTGGGTTTCCCCGTCCTGCTTCGCCGTGGAAACTGAACAAGAAGGGAATGTTCACGTGCAAAACAACCACCTTCAACCGAAAGGCTTTTCGACCGTTTGTTTTTGTTATACAAATTTGCATTGCTTATCACAGCGTTCTGATTGGATGTATTTCAGCTTTGGCTGGATTTTCATATATGAAAATTGTTCCATGGCACGCAATGCCTGTAGGGTTGAAGATGGGCCTTTAAGCCACAACTAATGAGATTATATGATTCAATTAATGTCGTATTGTCTGTGTACGCGAATGCCACCTTTTAAGTAACCTATGGTTTGTTGTGTGATTTTGACAGATGTTTCTGCCGATGAACGAAGTCAGCTCCTAGTTGCAAGGAAAAGGTTTCCATCTTCTTTCCTGGCTTCTCATCGCATGAAAGGTACATGACCGTAAATAAGCACGATAAAGTCAATTTGACCATCTTGGAATTATACGCGAAACAAATATCATACAATCATAGAAATATGTCCAGAACATTGCAGTAAAATGTGTTGTGCAAAAATGAGTATTTGATTATCAGCTTTTTCGTTGCTCTTCTTCAATGTAGTCTTAAAATGGCTTTATTACTGTATGAACAGAAATTTCGAGCTCACGATACAACATTTTAAAGACACTTTTCCGCATGACTCATGCCATCATCAGTTTAATATGTTGTCTTTAAAAAGTTGTATCGTGAGCTTGAAATTTCTGTTAATACTGTTATTGTCACGAGGTTATGGCAATGTTATATATGACTTTATTACTGTATTATAATCGTCACTCCATTTCACTGAATTTGAATATATTGTTATTTCTATAATTAGCCGGTATCAAAAATACCATAATACTCTTTGTTTTTTCCTCCAAAAGTTTGCATAAGCATTATTTTCATTTTCTCTTAGGACTTACAATGGTCGCAAGAGGAAACTATAATAACTATAATATTGTATTAGTTTTATGTCAACTCGTGTTCGTTTTAGTTCCTTCCACTAAGCACTGTTGTACGCATGCCTGAGACTCCACGCCGACAGAAATCATTGTGTGGGTTTTTTTTTGTGAAAACGAACGTTTGCTTATGTAGATAGGACAACATATACATTTAGAAACTCTGCTTGTTTGTGTACCACAAATGACTTTTTAAGCGGCAGTACCGTGATAGGAAAATCAAAGGGCTTGCAAACCAGAGGGTAATCAAGAGGGCTTGCAAACCAGTGGAACCTCTAAATTTAGTCACAAAGATCAAATTTAGCATATGACAGTCATTTGTCACTCGAACGCTGACTCGCCAGCTTTTCAGCAAATATATTTGCCTCATTACATTCTTGTAATTTCTTTATGAAAGTTGTCTCGCTCAATTTATCCGTGTGAACAATGAACTTAGTTAATCTGAAGACTTGGATCAGCTAGGAAATCGGTAAGCCAAGAATAGTATACCAGAGGCAAAGGATGGATTTTCGCTTTAATATTGGAAAACGTCTCTCAGTGATGAAAAAAAAAAAAGCTACAAAGACTAGAAGAAGCGAATAACTCTGAGTCAATCAACCACTAAAATGATCCTATTTTCTTGGTGTTTGTTTGTTTTGCAGCTAGTTCTTCATGTCAAAGTCATATCATAGAATGGATAAGACAAATTTACGAAAAGCGTGAAGGGGTGGTATTGCCAGTTCCTTGGTGTGAAGGGTTCAGCTTCCAATTAGAGGACATTTTCACCAGACTTAGGATAGTCGCTAAAGAAAAGACACGCGGAACGCTGACGAAAGAAATCACCAACATGACAGGTATTTTTACATCACACGAAGATTGCCAGCATCCACGGATTGTCCTGATTGAGGGTGAACCCGGCATGGGAAAGACGACCTACTGTCAAAAGTTGGCATATGATTGGGCAACTAAACAAGACCGCGAATGGGACGAGTCTTTCCCAAGAGTAGAGGTGCTCCTGCTCCTCAGATGTCGTGAAATTGAATCAAGTATCTGGGAGGCTATTGACAGTCAAATTCTGCCGGAAGTTGACCCAGAGTTAAAAGAAACCTTTTTCCGGTTCATGCAAGAAAACCCTTCTAAAGTCATGTTAGTGCTCGATGGGTTAGATGAGGCAGACCCTCAAAAATTGGATGTCTATCTTAGTCTTATTCAAAGAAAACAGCTCCCTGGTTGTCACATTGTTCTTACTTCTCGTCACGAAGCAGGAAATAAAGTAAGACCTTACTCGGACACACTGTTGGAGATTGTTGGATTTACGAGAAGTGATGCGAAGTGTTTTATAAGAAAGTATTTTCGACACGCAGGACAAATGGCAGAGAAGCTGATAAATGTACTGTGGCATCCGTGATGATGATGATGATGATGATGATGATGATGATGATCATCATCATCATCATCATCATCATCACCATTATCATCAGCATATTGAAGTTGATTTGAAAAAACTAACAAAAAACCCTTTAAATACACTTCTGCTCTGTGTGCTTTTCGAAGATTTTGGCGGCGTTCTACCAAACAACAGAACACAGCTGTACGTAGAGATTGTTCTCTTCGTTTTGAGACGATACGAAATGAAGAACCACTTACCAAGTAGTGGTAAAGACCTTCTAATAGTTTACAAGAAGGAACTGATGACCCTAGGGAGAATGGCGCAAGAATCTCTTTGTAAAGGAGAGCTGCATTTCGAAGACGTCGAAGGGAATTTCAAGGAAAGTCTGTTCATTAAATTTGGCTTTCTCTCCATCCAGGCTGGCGGTAGCAAGAGGACTCCTTGTTTCCGTTACAGTTTTTTTCACAAGAGTTTTCAAGAATTCTTTTCCGGCCTATATCTTGCGTTTTCCATCCTTGATGGAGCAATTGACAAGAAGTCAGTTCTGACCGAAGAAAGATATTTTCGTCAACTCAATCAAGTTTTTATGTTCATGAGTGGAATCATAGCATTGCAATCCGAGGAAACGGCAGTGTCAATTATGAATAATATTGCCTCACTTGCTAGAGACCGCAGATCTCCGGCAAACCCAAACGCGTACCTGAAGTTGGCTTTGGACGTCATAGAGGAATGTAAAACGTGCTCGGAAAACCTATATACTAAAATATATACTACTTAAATTCCATTGATGATGAGGGTGCTAATTTACTTTCACAGGCCCTCGCAGTAAACACCTCCCTTGTTACTTTGCATTTGTCTGCCAACAACATTGGTTCCAAGGGTGCTACTTCACTTTCCCAGGTCCTTGCAGTAAACGCCTCCCTTACTACTTTGAATTTGTCTAACAACTCCATTCATGCTGAGGGTGCTACTTCACTTTCACAGGCCCTCGCAGTAAACACCTCCCTTGCTACTTTGCATTTGCCTGGCAACAACATTGCTGCTGAGGGTGCTGCTTCACTTTCCCAGGCACTCGCAGTAAACACCTCCCTTGCTACTTTGCATTTGCATAGAAACTGCATTGGTGATGAGGGTGCTACTTCACTTTCCCAGGCCCTCGCAGTGAACACCTCCCTTACTACTTTGCATTTGTATGCCAACTCCATTGGTGATGAGGGTGCTGCTTCACTTTCCAATGCCGTTGCAGTAAACACTTCCCTTACTACTTTTATTTTGTGTTACAACTCCATTGGTGCTGAGGGTGCTACTGCCCTTTCCCAAGCCCTCGCAGTAAACACCTCCCTTACTACTTTGGATTTGTCTTCGAACGTTATCGGTGATAGAGGTACTACTTCAATTTCCCAGGCCCTTGCAGTAAACGTCTCCCTTACTGCTTTGTATTTGTCTGGCAACTCCATTGGTGCTGAGGGTGCTACTTCACTTTCCCGTGCCCTCACAGTAAACACTTCCCTTACTGATTTGTATTTGTCTAGCAACTCCATTGGTGCTGAGGGTGCTACTTTACTTTCCCAGGCAATCGCAGTAAACACCTCCCTCACTACTTTGTCTTTGTTTTTTAACCCCATTGGTGCTCCTCGCCCTAGTTTAGACCCTCGCATTGCGTTTTAGTGTTGAGCGTGGTCGTCTTTGTAAAAGTTTCAGTATTTACGTCGACGCCGAGGAAACTTTATTCCACGCTCAGTCTTTTACATGAAAGGATCTCTTGACCCAAGATATTGTTTTTTTAAGTTCACGGTGTTGTTTTCGAATTTTCACGAATATCTCACTCCGCCTCCCCACCCCTTGTTTGTTGGTAAATCTGCAGAGAAAAGTTAAGTCACTTTTTTGCTAATGCGTGACGAGTAAGTAAGGGTTGCTTTCAGAGGAAGACACCCAGTTTGTCCCTTGAGATATCACATTCTTTTTTATTCAGATATTGAAAGTGTGTCTGCTGAACACCTGTCGACTGGTATTTTTTTTGGATTTTGCGATCCGCCATTACTCACGCCCAAAACTGACCGATTTTACCTCAGAGGGTTGGATATCAAGGGGTAAGTGACGTAATTTACTCATTAGTTTAAAATTTCAGCGTGTAAATGCAGCTTATTGTTTACGCAAAAGACGACATTAAAAGTCTGAAGGCCCGAAACTCCTCTGCTGCATATTAATAGACCATATTCGTATTCTCAATATTGGACTGGAACTAGCTTGCAATGGAGGCTGAAGTGGAAGTATTTGTATTTGAAAAGATTCCCATTAGCATCCATTGCAAGCTATAATCCTGGTCAAAACTATTGGGACAATTTCCGCTTTCCCTCCTCCCCCCATTGCAATGTTGATTTTTCACGGTGTCCGAAGTCAAGAGTAGTCCATCGATCGCACAAATGCTTTAACATTGTCTGGGGGGGAGTGGGGGGAGGACGCGAAAAAGGCAGGGAAAAAAGAGCACGCTTTGCTGATGTAAGGATGGAGCCATCTACGGTAAATTCTCTACTTTTCGGCCAAATTTGACATCTGTCCCAAAGTCTTTTGACCGGGATTGTAGTTCCAGTCCAATACTGAGAATAAGAATATGTTCTATTTAGTTGAGTACACACGCGTTGTGACTTGTGAGTCTTTGACGTCATTTTCTTCTGGATCCAGCTCTTTCAAGAATAGCAGACCATTAAATGGGAAAATGTCAGTTAAAATAAAACAAGTCTCTTTTTTAAATCAAGGCTTAAAACTTAAGCCACTTAGTGTTTAGATAACGTAGTTTTAAAATCCAAAGAAAAAGGAGAATTGATTTTTTGGTCATAGTACCGCTTTAATTAAGGTATTTTGCATAAAGTAGAAAGAAAAGTTTCCTACTCAAGATGTCCTCACAGATGATAGACAGCAGGCGGACAATCCGATGACTTGTTATGACTTCAGTCAGTTGCTTTTTTTAATCTACTTCAATTTTACAAAGAACTGAAGCCGGTAAAATGCTAAAATCGCCAATTTCGTTGCACCGCATTCTTTGTCTCTTTATTTCAATTGACGAAATCGGCTGACTCAGTGTTGTGCTGAATTGAGATTCTTTAAGAATAAAAATATTAATGTGTTGTTTTAGGTATTTCCTTATCATTTGAATGTGAATGCTACATTCCCATGCAAGTGCGATAATATTAACCCCGACAGATTTGAATTGGGTTCGACAAGACAAAATTGACAAGCGAGTAAGGTCTATTGTGTGGGTGACCATTAAATTTTCATTGCTGTGTGGCTGAATCCAGTATAAAAAGTTTCCAGATTCGATAATTCGTCACGAATCGGGAACGTTATGAATCCGGAATCCAAAGTGGAAACTTTGTTTCTGAATACTTTGAATCCGAAACTTTTCGTTCAGGTTATCCCACGAATCCGGATAGTCTAAGCCCGCCCACGGTCCTTCGCGATTGCGTTTGCACAAGATGATCTCCGAGTTACCAGGATATACGGTGTTCTTATCCTTTTTTCCTGAGATCTTTGATTTTACTGGCGATTCTCTCACAATTAAAGAAACTGGTGCTTTGTGGGAATTCTTCTTGGCCTTTCCTCTCGTCATGATGACGTAAATTCATTTATCGAACGACTCCAAGTAACAGTTCCACTCCACTATCAGTCGAGTAATTGACGTGCCTGTATTTTCTGATTCTGTTCGCCCTCTCTTGGCTTCGGATGCCATTTTGAGTAATGAAGCAGGGCCTGGTAACCGGATTCATCGAGTTGCTGTAAACAGTTACATCTGAGAATGATTTTACTATAAACATGCACGAATCCGAATCCCCCAAATTTGATGAATCCAGAAACATTTACAAATCCGGAAACGTTTCCCCTAGTGTAAACGTAGTCTAAGAATGTGTCTGCACAGGAAGGCTATTTACAAGTTACTGTGATGATCAATAGGGCCGTTTATACGAGAGAAAATAAGCCGCGGCTAACATAAGCCGCGAACACCCCGTATAAATGGTACAAAATCTACGTTCACGGCTTTCTCAAGCCGCGTCTTATCCTGGCCTGGGAGTTTATACTTGTATAAATAGTTCTTTTCGCGGCTTACGTAAGCCGCGGCCAGAGTTAGCCGCGGCTTATTTTCTCTCGTATAAACGGCCCTAATATCTAAATCAGTTCTGAACTAGTGTTTGTTGACCTACCATTTTTAGGTAAAAAATTCTACTCTTCTTTGGAGCACAGTGCTCCTGAATTTGTGAGAGCAGGTAAACAAATGAATTTTAGTTGAAATTATTTAAGGCAAATGCCATTTTCAATTCGATGCTTTCATTATGTATCAACAAGACATTAAGTAATGTCGCCAGGTCTCTTAGCTGCAAAGAATGCTGCGCTTTTTTTCAGGTTCAGTAATCTGTAATATGAAAAATAAATTTATTTACTTGTTCATAACAAATGAATTTTAGTAGAAACTATTTAAGGCAAATGCTAGTTTCAATTCAGTGCTTTAATTGATGCATCAATAACACGTTAATGTTGTTAGGTCTTTTAAGCTGCAAAGATTGCTGCAGCTTTTCACATTCAGGTTCAAATAATCTGACAATTTTCTTGTAAAGTAAATTTATTAAAGTGTTAGCTTAAATGATTTTTTACTGTATATAAGCTATATTTATATTTACCTGCGTTTTCAAGACGAAAACAAACAATATTTTTTTGGTGTCCTTTTTTATGCAATTTTCAAAGGTTTTGTTTATCAACGAAGTTTCTCGATTACTTTGCTTTGTGTAAATATAGTGTTTTGTTTACGAATTAAATCAATTTGACAAGAGAGTTTGATTGGTTTATTCTACTTATCGGGAACAGCGAGTTTAAGAGAGTCCTGATATGCTCTTACCTGAGGATTACCATAGAAACCTCTTTCAACCCGAGTTCAAGGCTCATACTGTCATTTACCCTAAATGTACCGAAACGTTCATCCCCTCGGTCAGGTTGTTAGGGCTTGGAGAATATTTTAAGGACGAAAAAGAAACGTTTTCTTGTATTCTGTTCTTTCCTTTTTTAACCCTTTTATTCCCAAGATCAAAACGTTCATTCTCCTAACTAGTACCATAGATTTCTTTGTTGGGTAGTCATTAGAATTTGGTGTTTAATTAAAACAACACCTTGAGCTGATAATTATTTTCTTCTCAATACCTCTGTGACAATGTACCGGCATCGTAGAGGGTCATGGGTTCGGACCCGTTGGAGCCACCTGAATTTTTCAGGTGTCAAAAAGAGACAATTAGTTTAATTGTGCAGATAAGTGCGAGGACCACTTGTCTTTTTCGTGTATCGCATTCCTTGGTAAATGGAAATCGTTTACATGATGGCTTCCCTCTCAAGAACCTCTCCCTCACAGGCTACTTGGAAAAGCGAATCCGTTACATGGTCCTTTGACCAGGAAAAACACCCGTAGTTTCATGCCATAAGACGTCTTACTTTTCAAGATATAGCGATTTAATAGCAGCCGAAATACGCTCGTAAAGCTTTGGGACTCGAGTTTCGACAAGTGAGCCCCTGCAGGTTTTTGCGGGGAAACAAAAGCTGCGTGCTCCGTGGATCGGTTCGCTACGAGACTCGAACAATACCTTGCTCTTTAACAATCTTTCATCATGGGCAAGAAAAGTAATGTACGCCTTAGGCGTTTCATTCTAGAGCGACAAACGTCAGCGCAATCAATGTTCTGGCGACAAAAAGAAGACCCTGGCAAGCTTGTCGGTCGGAGGAATCACGTGATCTTCTGGTTAGAAATTGTTTCAATTCTAGGGTCACATTTTTTTCGTTTTAGGTCTCGATCGATGGCTTTGGATCTTGGTAAGAAAAAAAAAACAATTTCCGCCGAAATTACCGTTTTCTTAGACACTGAATTAAATCTTTTTTTATAAAGCAGATGTCTTCATAAAAGACCATAAAAGTCCCGCCGGCCACTCGGTGAACAAAATTATGAAATAAAAGTACTTTGATAAGCTTGAAATGAGCAAGAAACTTAAGAGGCTCTAACTGTAAATATCGAGAATCCGCTGACAGTTGCAAAATTTCACAATTTATTTTATTCTACCTAAAAGACCCATTTGGTGAACTATTTTCAAAAATGGAAATAAAAAGTTCCATAGCGTTTTTTTTTTTTTCCGAAAAATCCAAAAGTTCAAATTACGCCGAGGCGGCCCTCAACCCCCCGGAAAAACAATGAAAAATTCTGCAACTTCGTTAACTCCCTATGCGACAACGCGTTTAATTCCTGGTTTGCTATTTTGGATATTGGTAAAAGGACCCTTTGTCGTTTAAAAAATGTAAACTTCATGTAATTTTGTCAAGTTTAAGACAACATAAAAACCCGTTGAAATAACCCACTTTCAATCTTTTGGGTTGAGGTGAAACAAAGGCCAACTTTAAAGGCCTATAAAAATCCTAGTATATAAATTTGCGTGTCATATTGTACATCAGCTGAAAGCTTTATCCTTGTAGGTCATTTTCTCCAACTGTCGTTTTTGGCCCCCAAAAATTAGCGCATCCAGTTTGAAAAGAGTTCGGGCTATTTTGACCTAAAATTCAACGCAAATTGCTGAGCAGATGCATGTCACGCAAGAGGTCACGGCCAAACCTTCAGTTTACAAATAATGCATCTTTTTTCTCTTTCTGATTGAAAATGGCAGCAAAGAGCGCCTTGAAGTACTTCAATGACCTTTCAGTATATTTAACGATCATACAAGCACACCACATATCATTTTATTTATCTTAGGTCCAGACAAAGATAACAGTCGTCGATCGCGTTGATGCGTAGTCCAATAAATTTACGTATGAAGATGTGCGTCCTTGCAGTTCTTGCTTACCGTAATTCGTTCATAAATGATAAAGCCAATAACTCAAATATTTTTTTTGCCTGTAGAAAAAAAAAATTAAGAAAAAGAAACTAATCAAGAGTAAAAGAAAAACTTACGACCTTTTTCACCAATAATTCGCATTCCAAAACGAATGTCACGCAAAAGAGTTGCACATTCCATGACATTCTGACAAAATTATCGTCTCGTTGTTGTAAGGTTCTTTCTTTTTTTGAACGTTTTTGGCACGATTTTTCGTTTTAGAATTCTCTTTTAACCATGAACAACACTGTTACGAAACGGCACTAGTACCATTGCGTCGAGTAAAATATTATCTGATTTGTGTTATAACATCACGTGACGAAGCCGTCCCACGGAGTTGGCTGCAGAACAGCAATTGACCAGATGGATGTTCAGTTCCAACCGAGACCACAGGACATATTTAAGTCCTCTACAGCTAAAGGGGACTGTGGAATTAGTAGCAGTGAGTCAACTTTCGTCTTATCAACCAGCGAAACCCTTTCTTCTAGTTGGGCATGGTAGTAAACCCCTTTCAAAGAATACCCGGGTACATCGGCTCTGGGATACCCCTAGACGAAGAACTTTTTGAAAATTTTGGATAAATAACCCGGACAGACTTCAAGCAACGGAAGTGATCCAAAAGAATGGCTATCAATCGATCATCCTTGTCACTTGAAAAACCGAAATGCCCCGAGTACATATTCATAACAAAAAGATATTGAAGATAAAATTGTTTTGATCACTGACAGATATCGGTATTGGGGTTTGCGTAAAAACTCCGAATAGAGGCGTAGAAAGAAGGTAGGGGAAAAAACGAAAAAGGCGGAGGGTAAAGCCACACCTTGGCAAAGGGTAGGCTCTAGCGAGCTATTCTTTTCAAGCGGTGAGCGATGCAAGCCAGCAAAGAGCGCTAAACCGGAGCGGCCGCACCGCAGTCATTTCGCGTTTCTCTTTCTGGTGCCCCTCGCTTCTCTCCTCCGCAGAGGCTCCCGCTTGGTATTCCAGTAATAATAGCAAACATGCTTCTGCGGAGGAGACAGGCGAGTGAGCACCAGAAAGAGACGCGAGATGGTAAGGAACATCAAGATCTTCAATTATCAATGAATCTGATCAATTTCTTCGTTTTCTTCAAAGTAGTAAAATCCAACTAGTTGGTCAAAAATATCCAGAATAAAAAACTTTTAGCCACTTAAAGCTTGACTTTAATCCTTTTTTACCGTTAAAAAGCCCGCGCTTTTCGCTACTAGTGGGCTAAAACATATAGCTTAGTAGTAGCTCAACCAATCAGAACGCAGTATTGATAATAGACCACTAGTTGGATTTTACTAAATAAAGACCCGCAAAACGTTCGTAGCGGGCGGCGACAGCGGCGAGGAGAGGAGAAATGGCTGTATTCGCATGGTAAGACCCCGGTCAAATTCATTCAGATTCATTGATAGTTGGTCTTACACGTATCATGCCGTTTAGAGCTGAGTCCAAGTAACTTTGACAACATTCTTCGACTTTTACTTTCGGTAGGGTTTTGTAGAAAATCGGAAAGCCTGGTCAAATTCATTGCAGACCATTACTATGATCTTTTTTTCTTGTGAGTCTCAGGTCGTCTCATTTCGAGATGTTTTTAGGGCTGCATTTTGAGAAGAGTTTCCCGAACATCTGGTCCTTGCTGTTCTGCAGACAAATCCGTACTTTTTGGTTACGTTATATTATCACGCAAATCAAATTTGACATGTTTGTAATAATTTACTCGACGCGTTGGTACAAGTGCCTTATGGTAACTGTTTTTCATGGTTAAAAAAGAATTCTCAAAAGTTGCGAGAAGAAAGAACCCTACAACAGCCCTTTAAGGAGACGATAATGTTGTCAGAATGTGCTACTCTTTTGCGTGAGTTTTTCTTTTACTCTTGATTGGTTTCTTTTTCTTCATTTCTTTTCTTCTACAGGCAAGAAAAAGACATAAGGGACTGTGCAATAATTATCAGGAAGGGGGGGGGGGGTCCTAAAATGAGCTTCACCAAAGGAAAAATTAGATAGGTCCCCCTCCAGCAGCGTCAAGATTAGCTCTGACCCCCCCCCCCCCCTCACGTTCTCTCTAAATTATGATGTGCCCCCCCCCCCCCCTCTCTAGCCCGTACCTTTATTCACCGTACTGCAACGCATTCCACTGCGTCGTCAGGGATGAAGGGCACCTCGAAACTTTGTTTTTCATAATCGTCAATTTCCGAATCGTCTGATTGTTCATTATCTTCTTGGTCTTCGGAACTCTTATGAGTGCTGCTCATCCGGGTTTTCTTTACCTTGAGCTTCCCCATCACCTAGAACACGAGCTACGAGTGCTGCTTTCCCTCCGCTGACGGGTAAACCGTGTTCCTTTAGGTAGAGTTTCAGTTTACTTGCAGACAGCGAGTTGACTTCAACCTCGTCGGACCAATTATGGTTTTGTTCCTGATGCAAAAAGGCGAATGCCATTATTCGATAACAAACTCCTGCCAGATTTTTACGAAAGTTTCAAAACAAGGGCTGGAGCCAATGCAGCATTGATGAAGCAGGCGTTTATCGCGGAAAGAGACAGGCAATATAAAGTTACTTTAGATATTGAAAAACTTGAGAACAGATACCAATATCTTTTATCCGACAACCCTGCTTGTGCAGGAAGGTTTCTCCGAGAGGATTACAAGCCAACTCCCCATGATGACAGCAACATCAGACGTTGAAAAAAAGAGGCAAATGATATCCAGGACAAGCTTAATGCTGTCGTAACCAGGTTAG
>JALIRR010007747.1:0-20468 GCA_023091755.1 Montipora sp. Colony 1 RG-2022
GACGAAAACAAAAGATCTCTCATTAGCTCCTTTTGTTCGTCCTCCAGAAGTTGTACTTTTCTCTATTTTGTTATTGGTGTCTCAAGAGGTTTGTTGAAAACCTCCTATATCTCATTATTTATGGCTTGATCTTTCAGTCTTGGAAGGGGTCTAACGAATTTATAATTGGATAAGTGTTTGTTGGGAATATTGTCTTCGCAATTCACTTTGTTCTGGTCTTTCATATACCGGATCCGAAATAATTAATGTCCATAGAACAAAAGAACAACGCGAACATAATAATACCTAATTAGTAAGGCCTAATCGGAATAACATTTGTCCTTCACCATTTTAGTCCGGTATATGAAAGTCTACCCCAAAACACTTATTGTTTGCGATTATTGTTTACAGACCACACCTCTTTGTGATGGCTACCCGTAAAATATTAGTTCGCGTGATGAACGACCCCAACAATACAGGGGCACCCAAGGACCAATTTGTTGTAAAATGTATTATTATACCCCAGTTAATGAAAATAAAAATGTTATTAAGGCATTTTCAGGTGTTTTTCAGTGTTGCTGGGAAAACATTATCTGTTCCTTTTTCCCAGCAAGACACACAAGAAATTTCCCAGCCAGCTAGATAAAATTGGTTGGTTTCCCAGCCAGCGGATCAAATTTACTTCCCAGCCAGGAATTCCGTGCGCTTTTATATCCCTCGATCCAAAACGACCGAACAAAAGCAACAAAACCGAGACAAAACAGTTTTTTTCCGCAAGCGCAATCACTCTGACCAGCCGTCGTATGTTTGTGACTATTATCCGGGAGAAGGAAGGTGTTCTGAAGCTGTGAACTTGTTAACAATGTGCCATCTGGCTTTCCTATTCTTGAGAGATTGAGATCCTTAGATGGCGCGCTATGGACGTCTTAGTTTTGTTCTCTACAAAGTGCAGCTCTATGATACGCCAGCGAAGATCCAAGCTATATGGAGCAGGCATTGAGAAGGACTGCTTCCGTATAGGAAATACAAGTGGCTTTTCCTTTGAATTTGTCCCGTCAATTCTTGAATATTATTTTTGTTAGAATAAAAACGTATTGTTCCTTCAGCGTGAAATACATATGCTTCATGTCTCACCTTTCTGATAAGAAAACAAAAGGGATATATATATATCATATATACTTTGAAATTGCAAGGTTTTTGAAAACGGGTGTATATATAAATATATATGTAAAGTGTGAAACTTGATTTTCGTAAAACAGTGCTCAATACATAGAAGTAGAGCAAAATATATACGGAATAATTATTCCCATTAAATCCCCTGATGAGTTGGCGACCACGAAACAGGCTTGTAGGGATGAACTTGTAGTTTAATTGTTTTTTTCTTTCGTATATACATATATATATATATATATATATATATATAAAGAAAGTATGAAGTATCGTGCACTCTCCCTACAGACGTTCAAGATTACTGTGAAGTATATATATATAACAGCAAACTTCTTCGATGGTCAAGACACTTTAATGACGTTTCGCCCTTCGGGCTTCTTCAGATAAGTGTGACAGGATAAAAAATACTTGGATTCCAAGTATATTTTTTATCCTGTCACACTTATCTGAAGAAGCCCGAAGGGCGAAACGTCATTAAAGTGTCATGACCATCGAAGAAGTTCGCTGTTTGCTCTTCTCACACATACTATATATATATATATAGACATCAGCACTGCACTGATGAGGCACAGAAGGTCGAAACAGTACGAAATGCACCAAAAGATCAAAAATTTCAGCTTTACACAAACGTGAGTGAGCACAAAAAGGTACTTTTTCGGTGTTGTTTCCAATAGAGATATAGCATGGATGCTGTAAATTATAATTGAATTGCTCTCTTTTGCGTGTGCGCAGTTTATCCCATTGGAAGCGAAAAAAGCTATCTATCTCTGGCCTCTGATTGGATAGTGGTAACGAAGAATGACTGTGAATTAATTTATCCTTTGTCCCATATTTTGATTCATTACCATCTACAAAACGACTGTAACACGGTATGTCATTCATTTTATTGACGAAGCCCCGATTATGAACATCATCGGTTTCTTTAAAGCATTCAAATCAATGATAAAGTATCACAATTATAGTGTATCATATACGTTTTCTGAACACTTAGTTTTACCTGTCTTTGAATGTTTGTTGTTTTTGGAAACATAACAGCGAACAATTCTGGATTACTTATATGATGAGCACAGGAAACTTTATCAAAGCCAATTTGTGAAAAGAGTTTGGTGGCTTCCCACTTAACGAGAAAAGAATAACCACTTGATAATGGCGCCATTATGCTCTCATGGGGCACACTCTTTCCATCAATATCCACTTCGCTAAAAGGGAATTAAGGTAATTGAATTTACTATAAAGCTGAAACCGTTGAGAACCCGGCAGCTTGCAAATCCTTGCTCTCACGAAACATTCATGTAGGGGAGAAGGCTGCTGTCTGATTTAGAATCTGACGTCGAGCAATACCCGGTAGACATATCAGTTAGACGTGAATGCTGCAGGATCACGGTATGTAAGCCTATGAAGCGTAGAAAGAAAATTGATGTGACTTTCCTTGCTGTTAATTCTAACTGAATTACTTTTCCTTTCGTCAATCGGTATTTTTTTTGTTTTCAATCCCGATAGAAGCATGTTTTGGCTAGATTTACTGAAAACTCTTAGCTGCCGTGTTTCGATTACGGAGATAGGTTTTCCTTCGTGTCCAAGATTGTGGCAACATGTTAAGAAACAAGTATGAAAGATGTTTCACCAATATGAATCTGATTCAACTTAAGGAAATTAATGGTGTTAAGTTCATCCACCGAGGAAAAAAGCTAATGGCCGATAAAAATAATCATATAAGGGATATAACACGAACTCCAAATTAATCAGCACCTTTTATTTAAGCTAGTCCAACTTGGAGAACTGTTTTCAGCCCATTCGGCGGTCATGGATCAGATTCCAGTTCAAGTCTACAGTTTTCATCTTTTTCGACCTATATGCTAACATTTTTCCCCAAATTGCCATGAATGTTTTAACGATAAATCACTGTTTTCCTCGGCAGTGCAAAGAAGTGACAATTTAAGGTTTTTCGGCCAGTTAAAGTGACAAGCTAGGGTATTTCTTGGTGGACAAGTAAATTTGAAAAACACAAATCAGCACATATTATTTACGTGAAAAACTAGCCAAACTAAATACTCGCAAACCCTTTAAAAATTTTTAGGAAAACGCAGAGAACATTTTTTATTGTTAAATCGTGATTCGAAATATATTTCAACTGTTCAAGCATCAGTCTGAGCTAAGCTCGTCATAGGAACTCGCTGTTGTTTACGTATTCCGCGATGGATTAACGCCAACTTTCAATTCACACCCAATGTAGACTCGATTCCATGGCAACAAAAACAAATTGTACAGTGAATTAAGTACAAGGGAAAACCGCTTTATTAAACAAAGTGAAATTATTGTTTGCGCCTCTAATCTACCTAGATTAGCTGGATTACTTTTGTTATCCAGAAATTAAAATTTGGCGAAATTTGTGCCTTTCTCAAGGCCAACTCTCGACTCACAAAAGAACGTTTTTATCAGCCTCTTCGTCCTAAGTGCTTTATTTTTCATACACATTGATCCACAAATGTTCCGCAAAATCCAATTTATCAGGGTGCGGCTAAAGACAAGAGGATCAAGGTGATTCTAAAAATGAAATCATAAAAGCGGTTGATTTTTTTCGCTGATAAGCTTAGAAATGTATCTACCATAACAAATTGCATTTCAAAATTGCTATAAAAGACAAAGAAGATAACCTAACATCCAGATTGATAGATCCATCCGGCCGAAAATCAGAGCCAATTTTACTAGACTGAGATACACAGCTATTTCTTCGATAATTAATCCAGTAAATTCAGACACTCCCAAGAGGCTAAGGCGCGTCATTCTCGCCCAAAAAGTGTATGTTTATTTCACGAAGAGAGTTGCAATTACCGGTTCAGTATTTCAGTCGCTAACTCTAGTGCTGTCGATTCTCGCACACCATTAAGCTCGTTATGGTGTGTCTGAATTTGTACCCTAAAATAAAATCATTTATGTGAAGTGTTAGAGTGCGCTGTATGCCATTCAGAGAATCCTGAAGAACGCTTTACGAAGATCCGTAAACAACCCTCTCAACAACTCGATCAAATTATAATCTTAGGAAAATTTGATTTGCTAGATTTCTTTTTTTGCACACATCTTTCAAGGACGACTCCCTTTCATCTCGACCGTGATCATGAAAGCATGACAAGGTTCGATGACCGCGGAATGAGCAAAAACTCAATTCCATGGTTTGAGCTTTGCTTTTGGCATCCATCATTTTGAAAGGGTTGGCTTGACCTGCCATGCTTTTTTCCCATAATTATTGGAGTGGCTTATAGTGTTCAATTAAAGTATTTTACTTCCCGCTCCGGGCGAAAAACCCCTTAAAAGAAAGACAAAAGCGGCCAAATATAAAACCAATTAATACTTAAGCAACTTGTTATCTCGTCCATTAACGACATTATCGAGCGCACTTTTCTCCTCATGAATTTTTAAATTTTACGCTGAATCCGGTCGTTCTGTATTGTAACGATGTGAATCATCTTTTTTGCTGTCAACACAAAGCTGACGTAGCCAGCAATAAGCAAAGAGACAATGTAAAATATTTATCTGTGAGTGCTTGTGGGTTTGTGACGAAATTGCGACTTGGAAGATACACCTGCCGACTTTACGACGCAACCCATGTTAGTTCTAGGTTTCGCGATAAGATATTTCCAGAGTTGCACGATGCCGAGATCGGACGGTATAGGCAAAAGAAACAGAGTGTATTCAAGGCCAAAACCAAACTGAGAAATACCAAATGATTTCAGATTATCTTTCTTTGGAGGGGTAAGTCTAAGAAGTCAGATACGAGAATATCTCTTTTTATCCGTTTTTTAAAGGTCGAGAACTAGCATGCACAGAAAAAGACAATGGCAAAACCTAATGGCTACCCCAAACTGCAGTTTTGGTTACGTCGTTGTCTAAACAATGATATATTGATTTTACTCTTCGCATTCAGTGATATTTCAGTGCAAAGAGTTTTTCTGCTGCAAAAAACGGCTTGGGTTATCTTTTCACCTCCGAGTCAAATAAGGTTTACGAGAAGACAATATTCACTCACATTTTGCAAATATACGAAGGATTGAATACTGTTAATCACACTAATATTAGCATTGCTGCAGACGCTCAAATTTGATCGTCCTAAGGCAACTGACAGTCTGTAGCGTCGATTACAAAGAAGTAGTTTTTTTAATGAACTCACGTTTCGTTTTTGCTGTTCATTTTTGATAAAAACTTCTGTAAATTTTATTTTAATGGCACAGCCAAGAAATCCAACCCTAACGAATTCAATTTTGAAAACTTGGAAATTTTTGAATGAATAAGGTAACACCTTCAAAAATTTTACTAATTAAAATCTTCCCCCAACTCTTTTTGTTCTTGTTTTTTTCTTTTCATTAACATTACTTTTATTTTGTTGCTGTTGAAGTGTTGGATTTTCCGTTTGTTTTCTTTTAAATATTATTATAATTAAAAAAAATATCAGAATTTTAATCTTCAAATGAATACGTTTTTTAAACACAAAAACTAATTTAAAAAATTACACACGTACTGTCCGTTCAGTCCAAGCAAAAAATATAAAGAACAGGACGAATAGATTAAAACTCGGAATCAAATTTTCTCGAGGTAAATAAATTTGCATTTTGTACATTTTAGATTTGTATTTTTTGTCTTTAGCACTGACGAAACAGTATAAGAGATTGAAAAATCTTTCCAGCCTGTTTTCCTTGTTCATTGTTTCTTTAAATTGAGGATTAAAGATGTCCAAATATTTTTCAGGCCGTCAACAATATCGTTTATAATGACAAAATCCAATGTTAATTTACTTGACAGTTGTGTGTTGAAGGAATACTTATGGATTAATTATAAGCTAGAACTGCACATGCAGTTCTTTTAAGTTGAAAACGTATTATCGCTTTTAACGACCTAGAAAGTGCTAGCCTTAAGTTCTTGTGATCTCATCACTGTAATGATAAAGAAACCCCGTGGCTATATATATGTTATTTCACCTTCAGCTAAATTATAAATATTTTGCCCAATATATACTTACCACGATGATTTCTTCTAAACGAAGGAAAACGCAAAGTTTTAATTCAAAATCATTTGAGTTGGTTATTCGGTTTTTAAAGAAAGGTTGTCTTCAGTTTTCAAGAAGCGGTTAACGCTTTGAATTTCGAATATCGATTATGTAACCGCTATTACTGATTCTCATAAACCCTAAATGTGAACCAAAAATCTCGTTCCGTAAGCTGCAATAAATTATTTTATCTTGCTGAGCCTTCACCGTTGATCTTTTTGTTCCCAAGATTACGTCAAAAAAGACGTCTTTGGTATAAGTTAAATTTAAGAGCATCCACCTGCTAATCAGATCTAAGTTGGTTTATGCCGGTAGGGCAACAAAACAATATGGTATCTCCATGAAATTTGATAAGGCACAAATGGGTTTCAAAATACGATAAACATTGACGTTATTCGCCAATGAATGCATAGAATTATAGAATTACTTCATGAGATTCGAGAGTTTTAAAATGCTGGCGTTCATTGAAACATTATAGTGTGACCTTGCTTTACGACAGATACATCAAATTCTCAAGACAAGGAATTCAGTGCTCGATAGTACAAGTTCTTGTATGCATCAGATGGAGGTAGTTAAGCAAGCAATGAAGAATAATTATGATTTAAATACTGTCATCCTTAGGTTTTTTAAACTTAATCGATTTAATTCAAACATCAGGGATTGCATGTATCTCCTGAAGAGATCTTCAGGACAATTCTTTTAGAGCAATTCTCTACTGAAAAAGGGATTCTTCGTTCAATTGTGCAAATTGATGTTATATTCAGCGTTGCAAATCATTTCCACAATATTAATGCATGCTGCAACATTTGGAGCCGGGATTAGTAATCTTTTTTTTTGAAAGAGGTGTGGTGTTTGGACTTCAAAACGCTTTTATTCGGGCGTAGTAACTTTTTTTCAGTATTTTCTCTTTTAATTTTTTCAAGGTTTACGTCATCTGGCAGTTGGTTCTGTTTCCGAGTGTTTTCCTCTCTTTAGAACTGAGGATTTCAGTTGTGGTGATGTTTAGAAACGAGACCAATTTTAAGTTTCTGTTTCCCTGTGCATCCCGGCTGTTTCAAGAAAGTCGAGGAAATTGATTAAAGGATAATTCCTCAAAAATAAACTTTTTTTCTGTCTTTTTTTTCTTTGAGAATATCGGGAAAAAAAGCGTTTATGAGACCAATGCCGTTTGGTTTTCTACTGATCCAAATTAGCGAAGTAGTTGCATGATTTTACAAGCCTTACTACGATGATATACAACGTTAATTCGGCTTAATAACTCCTTTTGTGAGAACTGGCCGGCCAGACCTGTCATTTTGCAAAGAAAATTTTACAATTTGAAGAAACATCGGCATGATAATCCTTCGCATTCTTCTGAAGGAGTATATATCGTCGTGGAAGACTCTTAATTTGAAAGCGTCAAATGCCCGGTTTGGCCGGTCAGTTCTGTCAAGTGAAAGACTCGTTATTTCTCACATATATAGATGGCAACCAAGATGAAGATATTACCCGGGTGGACATAAGTACCATTGTGTGGTCAGCTTTTGTTTTGAACGGAATGCTTATCAGTTTGTACAACAAGCCTTATATCACCTCTCGGCCTTAGCGAGATCTTATTCCCTGTCCTGGCGGCCATTTCTTGATCACCGAATTACTTCAGCTGGCGAATTATACATGAGTGTATTAAACTTCTTCTACTGATATAACAATTTCTTTAATGGCCTTCAGTCATCGAAATCTCGGTGGTTTTCTGATAGCTTGAGAAAACAGTCAGATCTATAGAGTTTTCGGGATTGTGATGTCATCGCATGAACTTAGTTTTCCTGTCTGTAATTAATAGGAAGGTGAATGAAGACACCTCCGATTACGGCGGCTACCTGATAACGTTATCTCAAAAATACTTCGCAGTATTAAAATAGAAATTCCAGTTATTTTTAAGACTTTTGGGATATGCCAAATTGTGAAGCAAACACCAGTAATCGAGCTCGTATGAAGGGAGAAAGAGACCAGTTGTGTGTTAACGTTCTCCACATATGAAATGATATATGAAATGGATCGTATATATGAACTGCGGATATAAAATCAAGTGAAGCTATGATCCTAGCAGTTATGAACGCAATTTTTGCAATTGCGTAAAACCCACAAATGACAAGCTCCCAACGTCAGTGGCGTCATAGCTCAGTTGGTTAGAGCGTCGCACTGGTATCGGGAGGTCACAGTTTCAAACCCGGTTGAAGTCCAGAATTTTTCAGGCTTTTTTACGCAGTTGCAAAAATTGCGTCCATAACTGCGAGGATTATATCTTCACTTGAGTTCCGCTCCACGTAGTAAACCTAAAGTTTGGTCATTTCATACCGTTGACGGTCAGGAGGACAAAGGTAAATGTAAAACGCACGCTCTGGGTATGCAGACAATTGTTAGTCGCTTATAAAACCTATTGTTTTCATGGTTTTCTTGTTATAGTCTCGGTCGCAAATGATTTCCTGAATGCTGGGTCCACAGTCGTAAATTCTAATTCACTCTTGTAAAAACTGAAAAATAGTGAACTTAAATGTAAAAATTTATTTTGTTTTCTATAACGGGTCCGGTTTTTCAGTTTCACTGAAGTGAAGTGAATATGCCGCATGCAAAAGGAAAGAATTAATAAAGAAGTGGAGACTAAAATGGTATATTTCAGAAGAATTACTGCAGCACTAGTCGTCTTTCCATGCAGACCAATTTGTTTGAAATGACACCTCTTTAGGGATCGCCACTGGCAACTAGAACATGATGAAACGATTGCGTCCTCATTAGAAATTCTGCACGATTCAAAATTTTCATACAAAGCTTAAAATAAAATCTTATCTTCTGTAAGGCACGGGACGGTTTTGGATGTGTTGTACTATTTTCTTGTCTACCTTTAATGCTGAGGTAAGTTATTGCTGGCTTAAATTAAACAAAATATAAAGTAACATGAAAAATCATTTTTGAACTTTGTTCCCTTCCGGTAGGATCGATGTCAACGATTTATCATTTTTATTCAAGGTTTCTTGACGAATTTCACTTCGAAGTAGTCATTGAGTTAAGAGTTTCTCGAGCCGTTATTTAACAGTATCTGTTATGGCTGTTACGATGGAACTTTTCACACATATTCGTTATCATAAATTCGGGCTCTATGGCCAGTAACTGTATTTCTGCTTTGGTGTGTAGTTTCCCATATCAGCCGTAGACAGGAGCGCAGTGGATCGCATCATTCTTGAATTCGAGTGAACGTTGATTTCGCATCATTGGCTTTGGCGTTCTCCAATGAGCAGACTTGGCAAAAAAATCTTGTGAAACGTTGAGATGACACACCTATAGTGAGCAGGCTTTCAGCCGATTAACGCAGGTTGCTGCATTGCCGTGAGATAGAAAATCACCAACATAACTCAATGAACCTATCAGTGAGCAGTCCATAAATGTCATGATGACTATGACATAAAGTTCAGTCTTATTTTCGTCTTCTCTAACGTTTTTTTTTTTGTGGTAACAGTGGTCGCTGGTAGTCATAATACAACCACGCAGAAAAATCTTTAAATTTTGGTTATGTGAAAACTGCAGATGCATTCAAGAGCTCAAGTGCTAGGCTTTTTAAGATTAAAGTGTTATATTGCCCTCTTAAGAATTTTACCTCTTTCTCTAAAAAACATTTTTTAAAGATGACACTTTTTCAAGGAACACAGGTCATGTATCGAAAGACCGAACATTATTCAACCTCTGCTCAAGTGCTTATTAAAAATTGATTTAAACACTATTTTCACTATTTTTTTACAACGTTAATTGATGCATCAAATTTACACAGTTCGTAAGTAATCATTATTTCTTATACTAGACAGTCTTATTTCACATACCTAGGTGATTTGATGTCCCTTCTTTTCAATGGGCCAGTGACAAAGATATCCTTTAAGTTTATTTCGGAAATGATCGAAAAGTGCAATTTTCTCAAGTTTGATGATACCACTACATTTCAATCTTATATTGGCTTTTTTCTTTCGTGCAGATAATATAGGTATATTAAACCAGAGCGGCCTCTGTGAACGGTTATCTACACCGAGTGAAGAATAACAAGAAAATAAATTCACTCTGAGAAAGGTGCAGCTTATTTCAAGACCATAGCGAAGCAAGGAAATATATTAACTTTGACGTTTAAACTCGCTCGAGCTTGTCTGTTTTGAGCAAGGAACTATCCACGTCACTCACAATTTCTTCCATGAATTGGTAAGGATAAATATCTTGAACATTTGACTACAATAAAAGTACAGCACTCTAGTTTGACTTGAAAAGACGTTATAATTATGGTTTGAAATTGTATCCATGGCTGCTTCCACGACGTCAGCAAGAACTGGACACGAAATTAACGCAAACGATTCGTTGTCTGTCTTTGCTCGCAATACCACGAAACCGTCTTCTCATGACATGAAGGATCCTTTGAATATCCTGTCGTTTAGTTTCCTGTTGCTTATTATAACTGCAACTTTGGTTGGAAATTCCTTGGTGATTCTTGCCTTCAAAAGAAACGCGAAGATTCGGACAAAGACCAATTACTTTGTCGTTTCATTGGCCGTGGCTGATATTTTAGTAGCGTTGGTCTCAATGCCGATATGGGCTGCTTATCTCATGGCGGGTGTAGAGTTCAATCAAGGTCTTCTTAAAATTTGGACTTTCATGGACATTCTCTGTGGAGTAGCCTCGATTATCAATCTGACGGCTATTAGCATAGAAAGGTACTTTTGCATCAGTTATCCTCTCCACTATCACACGACGATGACGTCACGAAAGGCAATAACCACCATCATTATAATTTGGATTTTCTCGATTATTATGTCCTCACTAAAGATAATACTATGGACATGGCCTCCTCCGAATTACGAGTTAATGATTGTCATAAGCTGCTTCTTCATTCCTTTGATCATCATGTGCGTAACGTATCGATTTATTTTCAAAGTAGCTCGCTACCAAGCCCGTCAAATTGCTCTGATGATAAACGGCAACGTCCAAAACTTTCTACTGGCGTCCGAGATGCGCGCCGCCAAAACGTTAGCCGTGGTTATGGGTGCGTTTGTCATTAGCTGGGGACCTTTCTTCATTATAAACATGGTTTGGGGGTTCTGCACGTCATGCATCACCATTGAAGCTGTTGTGGTAACCAAGTGGATGCACTATACCAACTCTCTGTTTAATCCCATCGTCTACGCTTGCATGAACAAAGAGTTCCGGAAAGCCTTCTGCATCATCTTGTTTGGACGGAAGCGTTGCTGCCGCACTCTCCGTGGAGGGAGAGGTGATTTGTCCACTGATCAGACAGATCTGAGTCTTGCAGCAAACATGAAAGACTGAAACAATACCACGTGTTACGAATTAGTGCAATGAATTTTCGTAAATTTCATCGTCAAAGCTCTACCAAGGTAAATAACGGCTTTTTTAAAATCCAGTCTGAGTCGAAAATAAGTCGGGAAAAGGGAAGCGATTCACGGGTCGCATGATAAATGAGCAAACTTTTTTTTTCCTTACATGGATTAGATAGTGAAGGGAATACGACTTAGTTGCTATAGTGAACAGCGTTAGAGTTTCTTAATGCCAAAAGGCTTGCCATTGCAAAAAAGTCTAGCGCAGAACATCAAAGTTGAAGCAATCAATGAAATCAATTCATGCCACCGGCTCTTGGCGTGGGAAAATTCAATTATTTAAGAACTGAGTTGGTTTAGAGTTTGCCACGCGTTGGATGATGATGAGGCGGTGCAATCGTTCAAGCTAATCACCTAGCGCAGCACAATGCGAGAAGCCCATGGTAAGTAGTTGCATTTGCAAATGAGAAGCAACGAGGTTTGCATCAAAATAAGGTTATACATTGATGGAATTTTATCAACGCTAGGCTAAGGTGGTTGAGCAAACAACTACTGTTTAATTAAAAGCCCATTGTAAAGAGCCTAACAAAATTGAGCTCTGGGGGTCGTGTCTCAAGGATCCCGAAACTTTTCGGGCGTATTTCGGGTGATATGAAACGCTTTGTATCTTCACTGAAGGAAAATGTTTCAAGTCATGCAACAGTTTGCAATTGTTTTGTTTTCTCTGGTGTTGAAAATATGTTCAGAAAGAATTCCTCAAAATGAACAAATCGTAGTTTCACGAATTACTCTTCGGGTCCGGCTTTTCCGGGACTTTTGAGAAACAGGCCCCTGGAAACGTGACAGATGAAACAAAGCCACTATGGCTGTGCAATCAATTTTTAATAGCGAGTTTAGGGGCTACTTTACGAAGTAACATCCGCAAAGGTGACATTGGGAACCTTCCTTGATACAGTCAGTAACATCAAAGAGAGGACCATTAAAAAAGCAAAAAACAATGGTTCACACGTGCGATTTAGCTTTTGTACATTTCTTTTACGTTCTTTGCAAATCTGCAAATGACCAAATCTCACGTTCTATGGAAAAATTGAGCAAACTGCGGCAAATTTTAAATTTCACCCCTAATTTGAATACGTACCGTTCCGACCAGTTCAGTGGGATGGTAACTTGGCTAGGTTGCTAAAGCTGATTATTTTGGAACAGCCAAGGAAAAAATTGAAAGCGTTAACGGGGCAATTTTTCTTTGACGTGGTGTTTACGTCGCCGTCGTAGATGTTCAGGTCCCGCAACTTTGGAAGTTTGCGCGACGTAAGCGGTTACATTTAAGACTGCAACGCCTCAAAACATTGATGCTATTTTTTGAATCAAGAAAGGTACTCCACGCATTTTAGTACATATACCTCTTACTAATCGAGTTCGAGGTCCGTACTCTAAGTTACGGACCGAGTTTTTTCCCGTTGATTTATGGCCCAAGCGCGAAGCGCGCTGGCCATAAATCAACGGGAAAAAACGAGGATGCGTAACTTACAGTACGGACCGAGAAAACGAGGTTAGTAAGATATTTATTATATCTCTGAGGTTAACCGGCGCGCGGAAAGTTCAACTGCCACAAAGAATGCCGTGCCAAAATCCCAAAAACTAAATCTTATTGCCTGTTAAGTTTGAAATAGTTGCTTGCAAGATTCAAACAGTTTTCAGTACAAGTTTATTCAACAAAAATGACATGAAAAACTCGCTAGATGATGTTTTGTCGAAATTTTCAATTTAGCGGGCTGTACAGCGGGCCGTACTGTAGAATACGGCCCGCTAATTTAGCCAATTACAGCGCGCGTACTATCTGAGAGATATAATAATAATGCAGTATTCTGCAAAACAGCGATGTGAAAATACTGACAAAATCATGTTAAGGTTTTGACGACAACGTGAATGTGCATATAGCAAGAAATTCTTCATTCCCTATATTTACTATAAGATGCCACGTCATCTATTGAGATTGACTGGCTGTCTTAACAAGGGGTTCTTTCGTTCCAGTGTTTGGCAAAGAAATGTTTGAAAACACTGAGTATCGACTTAAGGATGCTTCGTTCAAATTGCATGACGTGAACATTATGCGAGAATCGCGAAATATTTACGTTAACGAGAAGTAATCTTTTTAAGCGCTCAAACTTACAGCTTATAATTAAATCATGGAGTCATTCATTTGACATTACAAGTAAGGGTGGTTCGAAATCCATCTCATCAAGATTCACATATAACAATGAAGTAATGCACAAATACTGGTGAACCAACAAAAGGATCTTATGAGAGATCTATAATTTTCGTCCACTAACATAACATCTATTACATAACGTGAAAACTTCCTTTTTACGTTATGGGTTAAATAAATCGTTCTTGCTTATGAAGCGTGAAACGTTAATTATGACGGAATCAAGGCGACTCTGCCGTTCATCAGTGTCTTTCGTTTTTGTCTAAAAGCGGTAAAGTACGGTTTAGCCTGCGTGACAAGTGTTTCCGTGAGGTTACGCCTCGATTTTTTCTCTCGCGCCGTTTTTTGCGCGGCCAAGAATTTCAACGTTTTGTCTCTCGATATTTCTTTGCTCTGAAATCGCACGGAATTAAGGAAATGCTTTGTACGCAGGCTAATCCCAAGCTAAGCTCCAAGTTAACCCCTGGATCAACAAATTTCCTCGTTTCTTGAAATCACATTGGTAATTCTACCAATATACTCTGTGTTTTTGATAACCACTGAATAGAAGGATTGGGGAGCAAAAAATTCAACAGAATATAGGCTTTATTCATCTAAAAGGCGGAAAACTTAGTGAGTAAATAAGCTTGAGAAAAATAAATCATAAGAACGAATAGCTGAGTTCGTTTTGATAATAGTATGCCATGAATTGTGTAGCTCATCAGTGGGTGTTGTTTTTTAGTCGCAACCAATCTCCAGCATCTCAATTTGCACTTCAGCCTTTTATTAAGCAATGATGAAATAAACTGGTTGATTCAATACTGTATAATTGCTTTATGCTTCTCTCTGTATGTAAACCCCTCAAAATACGAGCTCCTAACAAAAACTGCGAAGCGCGTTAATCGTCCCCTTCAATAAGCCCCAGACTCCTGTATTCGGGATTTCCGTTAAATCCACGATACCTTTCAGCTACCCAGTATTTGTACGTAAATGGTTCTTTTCTTACATTAGTGCGTGAACAATGAACATTTCGTTGCTATTCATCCATCAAGCAAACATTATTTAACAGGGAAAATGTGAACTAGCCTGCAGGTAGCTAATCTTGGTGGGGAGACTTACAGGTATTACAGGCATTACGCCGTAATATGTAAAGACATATAGACATAAAACTGACTGCAAAAATGTTGAAAGACGACAGATACAGCAACAAATTAGTTTAAAATTTTAATTATCTACTGTATGAAGTCTTAGTTTTAAGTGTTGATTTGGTTTTAATGAAAAGTCACAAGCCGACGGATTTCTTTTTTGAGTTCTCCCTACTTCCAAGGGGTGGAATTGCATTTTGCGATCCACACCAAATCGGAAGCGGAATATTGGCAGTTTCCATTTTCGGATGGGATAATTTGCATAATTTAGTTCCTGCTGGCGGTTACGTTTGATATGAAGATCATCGCGTGCTTCTCAGTTCATCGACAAGTTTCCTCCAATCAAGCCATATTAAAATATACTGAATAATTAATTATAAGCCTCCGGAGTTAATTGTTTTTGCAACTTAGAGATGTTAAGATTCACTTAGACTGAAGAAATCAGTTGGTGTTAAAATTTGGTTTAGGAAGAGTCTCGTGAAAGCAAGTGAAGGGTAATTTCAGTGATTTTTTGTGAGCAAACATTTACGCCAGGAAAGCCTGACCAAAATGGAGTCAAGTCCTGGAGTTTTCACGCGGTTTTATCACGTTTCTTCAATCTACCAAGCGTGAGGAGAGCTTCAATAACAGAACGATTGTATATCAGTGTTTTGATACAACATGGCTAGCTGGAAATAAACATAATATTTGCTCGAACGAGTTACATACGGTCTGCGTTACGTGACAGACAAACTGGTTTTAGTGGAAAATTTTAAAGTTGCCAATTGCCCCTCCCATGTTTCAGTGTATTATTATTATCATCATCATCATTATTATTATTGTTGTTGTTGTTGTTGTTGTTGTTGTTGTTGTGATAGTTCACTGTAAGACTATGTCACTGGCTTTAAGAGAGTAAGAGTGTAAGTCCGTGGTGACAATAGGCCCGCAGCGTGTGCATAACTCACGAAAATAAACAGGTCTGTTTGAAGCGTCCTTGAGTTTCAATAAATGAGCCCCAAAATCGGCAAGAATTTTTGACGCTGATGAATAATAAAGCAGCTGCTAATTCCAAAACGATGGAATAACCTCGTCTAGCAGAGTGACTTTTTGACTTTGCAGAAACAATGGTCAACCTCAAGAGTTTGGTGATTGTGATGTTTGTGTCGAATTTGCACATTTCGTGTCAAACTTTATAACACTTGAAAGGAAAAAAAAGACAAACTGACAAAAACAAAACCCCGGAGTCATTTTCACTCAGATGTAACCGTTTTTTCTCGAGTTGTTAGTAAACACGCAAGATAACGTAATCATGGCGGCCGCTGAAATCGACGTCACTTTCGATTTTGCGATTTACTTGTGCAACCAAAAGTACAATAGAAAAATTGTACGTAGCAAAAATCTCCCAAAATTGTTTTCGCTGACGGTAACTTTTTATAATCACGGTTCAAAATTATGTTGTTTTCATGTCGCAAATTTTGTTGTGGCAAAATATTTTCTTGTCGATCGACATTTCCTGAAAATTTCCTTCTGCTCTTCCCAAAAACTGTATATCAATATTTATTTACTTTTGCATCAATACTTGTTTTGCATAAAGCAGGTTAACAAAATCTGCTCCTTGCTTAGTTCGCATTTAAAATATAATTTTCGGTCCTCGTATACTTCACATCACCCTGTCATAGTTAAGTCTCATTCAAATACAAACCCCGCCGAACAGGGCTTAACTTCAGTGAAATTTTACTTAGTTGGAAAGCTAACAGAGGCTTGTGGTGATAAAGAAGTTGCAAGGAAACTTGTAAATGATCAACATGTCAGCCTCGAAGCCAATGTTTTTCCATTCCCTTTTATTTTCTTCAATTTTTCTGGGTTTAGTATTTTACTAGTAACCACTTGTCTTCTCATGGGGCTATTTACCTAAGATATCTGCTATGGCACTGCAATGGTATACGGTACCAAAACAACATCGTGTACTATTAGAACTACATATACACAAAGACAACTCAAATCTCCTGGAAACAAAACGCAGCTGAGTTGCCAATTATGGAACTTGAAGGCGCTGTGTTACTGCACTACCACACCTGCGCAATGCGTGCCTATTTTTGTTGTTGTTGTTGTTGTTGTTGTTATTTGTTCTTTTTGTTGTTAAGTATTATGATAATTTTCTTAAGGGGTTTGAAGGGGAAGTATTTACGGTTTTGTATTTTTGTGGATAAATGTGTGTGTGTGCACTCTTTCGTCTTTTTAATAATATATTATATTACGTCCCAGTGCTATCTTAAACTTAATTTCTTAGTCTAATTTGAGGAAGCCCATAGCTCCATAAGCTCTTATAGTTTCGTTATGGGCTTCCTCGCCTTTTTTACAATTTTTTGTATTTTCTTCATTAAATCGGATACATTATATGTAATCATGGCAAATAAAAACCTTGAAACCTTGAAACCTTGAAACAAATGAAATCAATGGCTAGCAAGAAAAGGAAAGGATGTTTTTGATGATGCTCGGGCTATAACTGAGTTTCAACCAGAAAGCAACTGATATTTCAACTGAGCTTGATGGAGAAGTACGCCATTTAAATTTCCAGTTTAGTCAAAATACTATGCCTACCATTAAAATAATACAGAAAAAGGCTTATCAAAAATGCCGTTTTATGTTGAACATTATTCATGAATACTTTTAAGCGTCGAATGTATAAAGGCTAAAACATCGTGCGACTTGTTTTCCATTGGTTCGAACTGGTGAATGCTATTCAACTGCAGGCGATGTTTTGTTTGTTGAAATCCTTTTTTCCCTAGAGGTACCGATTCCCCCAAGATAAAAAGGAAATGTTAATAATTATACTTTTAAAAACATGCATTTCCTCTATTTTAGAGTACCTTAGAGAGTTTGACAATCAACTTTATCTGTGAAAAACTGTGGCAATCAAACGAAATGTGCTTGAAAACTATTAAAAAGACCGCAGAACTTGCAATTGTTTTCGGAAAGAGAGAATGAGCTTGTGTTTTTGCTTTTTCTGGATAATGCCAACGAATTCATTTCCTAATCTAAATCAATTATTTTTTTATGAAAAAGGAATCTGATCAAAGAGTCTTCTGTCGATGATAGGAAGTTACTTATCCCCTCAATGACAGCTACTGACGGTTTTCTGCCTGTTTCTATAGTAACCAAGGTAATGGAGAATCCTTATTGGGGGATCAAGTGAATGCCGTTTTTTATCGTAAATCGGTTGTTTTGGTTAAGAGGCAAGAGCAGAAGAGATTTTTCTCGAATTAAGCTGTAGCTGATCTGAGGAACAAAAAGATGATGAATGTCGTGCAGAAAAAAGCGTAAAGAAAGAGAGAGGAAACTAAGAGGAAACTTCGAGGTAAATGTCAATCGACAGACAAAAATATCATTCCATTTAACTGTAAATATTGCATAACTCAATTTCAATCGTGGCAGGGAGAAGGCAGTGATATCTCAAGCTGAGATATGAAATGAACGATTGCTTTTCTTTGAAGATAATCCACCTCGAAAATAAACCACCTCTATTAAAGTTATTGCAAATTGGATCTGGACAAAAACTCGATGTAAAGGTCCTAAGGTAATTCTCAGCATTCTTCTTCTACGCCAAAGCATCGATAAAGCGAGGTGTTTTTGGCGCCTTTATCAAGACAACATGCCAGGTAAATTTTTTTACCCCATGATAAAAAAATCCTGACATTTTATTCTTTAACTTAGAGCGTTCATGCAAGGTTTCCTATTTTATTACTTTTAGCCCAAACGCTTATACAGAGAGGCGTATCTCTAAGCTGTTTGACTTCATTCTGCAGTCTCAGTCAACAACGTGTTGCGACGTATTCTGCGTTAGTTCTACTGTGAACCATCTCTCTCTAGTACGTTTATTCGCTGTTTTTATGTGTGCAAATTAACTGGTACAAATTCATACAAGGACAACGCGGGAATCGGCGGACCATTGAAAAACTAAGTTAATAGTCAGGCATCAGAAATGAGATTGTGAAGCTAAGGCCGTATGGAATAATTTAAGTACCAGAATTATGTGGAATATAACAAAATAAAATATCACACTTGAAGTCACTTCAGTTAAAATTTCGACAGAGTTTTTTTCTTATTTCGATTTGAAATTCGGCCGCGGACTTCGTTTGTGTAAAAGGAGGAACCATAGATAGATCTAAACAACGCATGTTTTCAGAAAACCAAGAAATAGAAAATTCTACCTTTAAACGCCAATTTGTAAAGAAAATATGCGGTTTATTTAAGTGCTTAATGAATCGGATGAAACACATTTCACAATCATAAGCTCCAGAGAGTTTCTGATGGAGAATATCCCGGAATTTACTTATCGTAAATTGAGCAAAAATTCGTGTTTTTAAAATCAACAGAACAAGAAAATCCTTAATTTCTCGATGAGCTGTTGGTTTACTTTTTTTTCTTCTTGTTTTCTTGTTTCACTTTTTTAGCAAAATAATTTGCCGGATGTCCGCTTCGTCTTAAGCCCCTTTTGGGTAAAATAAGTCAATTTAAAAATAATTCTTTTTACATAACAGTTCGATTTTATATTTTCGGTCAGCACTCAGCACTTGACAAAGGCGAACTAAATGCCTTGTCTTTTGCCCCAGCCAAGTACTAGAGGAGCTGTTTCTTATAACGATGATATGAAACTCTCGATTAATATTGATAAAGAATTAGCCAGTCTATTTGCAAAAGTTGACATTCAATTTTAGAAGTGGACATTCTCGCCAATATCTATTAAAAATGTGAATAAATTGAAGAAGCACTCTCACTTTCTCTGGAATCATATGTGAACAAAAACAAAAAGAGCAATGAGATATGGATTCTCCTTCTCATAATTTTTGTTATTGTTTTAACTTTGAATATACATAGTTTTCAAATCAATACATATCAGCTGCCGATTCAGCAATCCAAATTTGAACGCCACTCCTGCTTTCATCAATGACTACTCTTTGCCGGAAAAGAAATGTGAATATAAGATACCAAGAACTCATGTTATGATATAAAAGGCAAAATATTGATGCTTAGAATTCATGTTATGATATGAAGTCCCATGTGTTTTGATAGATTAATCGTATTATGTCTATTTGTCCTTGGCTAAATCGATTAGCCCGTCGAATGCTCCTGGTCCTCACGCAACCACATGTATATATTTATCTCGGTATCTTTTTCCATTAGAGATGATTACTTTAAAAATCTGAGAGATACTATTATCCTGGCATGTGAAATGTTCTCTTCCGGTTGCCGTCCGCGTCTCAAAAACGTCCTTGATTAAGCTCCCAAATATCTGGATGGGTGACCGTTTGGAAATACACGGGGCTGTACACGCTGGGGATTCACGCTGTTTGGCTTTCCAGGAAGAAAGGCTTCTGATATGCCACAAAACTGATATTGCATCATTGGATAATGCAATTCGAGAGTTTTGATTGGGTTATGAGTTACGAGTCATTATACCATGATCTACAAACACGGCAACATATGCGTGATTTTTTGGGCCTTTTTATCTTTATTGTAGTCTAGTTTTCTATATTTTGGGGGCGTTTTTAATAAAACAATTATTCCACTCGTGCTTGTTGGATATGAGATGATTATAGCCAACTCGGCGCTGCGCGCCTCGTTGCCTA
>JALIRR010007748.1:0-12500 GCA_023091755.1 Montipora sp. Colony 1 RG-2022
ACCATACTAGACTTTTCCTTAGCTATAGCAAACCACATCACCCTGTTTGTCAAAGTACTATTTCTAGATGGGTCAAAACAGTAATGAAGAAAGCAGGTATAGATACTGAGAGTTTTAAGCCACACAGTACCAGAGCGGCTTCAACTTCAGCTGCTCTTAGGAAGGTAGTTATTTCTTTCGATTTACAATCCCCCGACCCCACTGGATTCTCCATTTCTTCGGGCAGGTCCTTAAACCAGAATTGTGGTCTTGGATAAGCCTACATATATGTAGTCTTGCGCTTATGGCGCTGAATGTTGTTTCATTGTTGGATTGACAGAATTATTTAAAACATTTCATCGCATCTTCCTTATTTGTAAGGACATAAGCCTCATTGGCTCCCTCTACTTGTCAAAATACAGCGAAAATAATCACAAGAGAAGTCATTCCAAGCACTACGGCCCCTTTCATTTTTTTATTATGGCGCGCTTTTGCAATTTGAATCCTCTGAGTTAGCAGCTTAGATTGCGGGTTAATTTCACAGTGAAAACAGTTGTCACTTTTAGCTAGTAAAAGTCGGTTTCTAAACAAAGCCTAGAAAGAATTTTCAGCTAGTTAATCGGCCTAGTGAAAACACAACCAATGAATAGGAGAAAGGCAAGGGGGACCCTTTACAATGCTTGTCAAACAATGCATTTACATGTATGGCATGGATCCAGTAGGCTTGTGTTCAGCATTCTAAAAAACTAGTCACTGAAAAAGTTCTTTTGGGGATTTTTAAAACACGTCTGGAAAATTCTTTTTGAAAATATGGAACAGATGTTAATCATGTGTTTCATAAGAATTCAAGCAACAGGAGAGTAGTTTGATGTAACTGGAGAATTGTCGAAAAGAGAAACATTTTAGACATTGAGACTATAATGTCCATTAAAGATGGTGCCTACTATTGTTACTGCGCATACGTTCTGCGCATCTCAAGAAACTCAGGTTTCCTATTGGTGGTGCTTACCAATACAGGGATATTTTTGCACAGCCTACAACTATGCGGAGAAAGCAGAACTCAGCAAGTATTCTCGGTATCCAAAAGGAAAATTGGGGGTAACCATGCTTTTTTCAGAGATAATTAAGCTTCAATTTGGAAAAGAACGCCATACATCGTTTTGTATTTTAAAGCTTTTTACAAACATTGTTGATTACTTATCTTTGAAAAATGCGTGGCTGCCCCCAATTTTCATTTTGGATTTCAATAACACTTATTAAGACCTCCTTTCCCCGCATATTCATAAACCGGGAAAAAATACCTTAGTCCCTAGGCACCGTCCTTAAGAGATTTTTTTAATTATCAAGAGAGTTTCACCAAGTAGCCAGAGAATTCTCCGATCTCAGATACCCAATGAACACCATGAGGCCATGTATTTTAAAATACATGTAAATACTGCGGCATACTTCTTGAACACAGGCTATTTCCCGTCTTCCTCATCTGTGATTATCTTATTGTTCCTTCATTATCTTGTCAGTTACATGACATGAAAACAACCTGAACAGTAGGGTCTTGGGGTCTTTAAGTAGCTTACTGTAATTCTCATGTCTTTCTAATAGTTATTTTTGTGGCTTCCGTGCAGTGTGCAACACTACCAGCACATGAAGTTGAAGCATACAGGTACAACAATTAGTCCTGGAGTTTCCAGAATAAGTTGGTTTGTGAATTAATGGAGTCATGTTAGACAAAAATTACAACTTCTCAACATAATGACTGGCCCTAATTATGCAGTCATCAACATGATACTTTATTCTAAACTGGTGGGACTACACTGTACAATGTAACTGTTGGTACGGGAGGCAAAATTTTCAAATAAAGAGTGGCAAAGCTACTAAGGAAAATATGGAGGGATGTTGGCTTAGAAGCACTTCTCTCCATTCTCTGTGCACCTTTGCCATTTTGTTATTTGCCACCTGTACCAACAATCCCGCCAGCTACATAGGCTAGTACTTTATATTTCAAATTTAGTTTTGTTTTTTCTTTCACCTTGTTTCGATAGCAAGAACTTTATCTGGTTTTAAACTAAATTAATGGTTACTACACGTCTACAAAAATTAATATTATGTCCCCATTATTCCTCTAACACCCAAACCGGCCAGACTTACATGTACATGTAGTATTTTACTCTGTCTAACGCCAGACGATTTTACTTGTAAATGGGGAACCCCGGGAGTCAATGGGTTAAAGTATCATTATTACTTAATTATTAGCCATTAATGAGCACAGAGTACAGTCAAGTTGTGTAAATATTTCAAAACAACATTTCATGCATTTAAAAAAATAATAATCAATTTGATTTATTACACCAATGCTTCTACACATACACTGATAAGTACTGAAACAGAAGCCAATCTTCTTCCATGAGTGACATCTGAAGAGAGATCCATCTGTTTCTTGCAACCCTTGTACATGGTTCCACCTTCTCCAATGAGCACGTAGTCTCACACCCATCAATCTTAACTTCCAAAAATCACAACATCCCCAACTGACAGATGTCATTTGGCAACTGTGTGTCTCATTAGCACACTATTGAGTTTTTCAAGTTTCTTGAGATCTTGCTGTTGTTCTGTCCTGTATTTTAAACACTGAAAGCAAATTATAGGGAAAAACCTTGAAGTCACAAGCAAATATTCTTTTGCATTTTGGCTCAGTAAAAAACACCCACACCCACCTCTCATGCTGTCTTGGTCACCTTTTGTGGTGCAAAACAGCGAAAGTTATTGAATTTCTCTCCATCTTGCCGTGATTACCCATGATGCACTCAAGAGCATCTATTGTGAAATGTGAGCATCATTATGCATCAGTCAATTCCAACTGTGCCCTGCCTCCCCCTACCCCCCCCCCCCCAAAAAAAAAAACCCGTGAGTTTGCCTTTTGTTTCTTATGAAGGGCAAATTCCCAGGGGCCGGGGCACTGAAGCTGTCAAATGCCCAGGGGTGGAGACGAACCTAGAGGGCAAGTGCTGGCCCACAGGATCGTTCCAATCAACCATGCAACAGGTTCAATTCGTTACATCATAGATTACTGCCGTTTTCAGTGTTTTAATGCCAGTTTTCATTTTTGTACATCTGCAATGGATCGCTCTTAACTTTACAGTAAAAACTTTACAGACAAATTTTGTATTCTTTATTATTTTTACAAACAAACATCAGCTTCCTTGGAGTTGGAATTGACTGATCAATGCATTATGAAATGGTTCAACTTGAGATGTCAAGCAATCACGAATGAACAGAACTTTTGAACTACTTGTATGACAATTAATGATTTATTGATAAACCTTATTCCTTCCTTAAACATTGACTTTTACTGCCCGGAGCCACTGCAGTGGAACTGATTCAAAAATGGCCCTGTATTCAATCGTATATTTGCTCTTATGATACTTACCACTTGGTCGTCTGTTCCCTTAAGGACAAGCTTTCCATCACAATGTCGATACTTAATCACAAAACGAAACTAGAAGAAAGATGTAGCATGTTAGCTTAAATCCACGTGTACAAATCATCTTCAAATTATCGACTGAATAAACTTTAATATATCTAATAAAAACAAAGTAAATTTTACCCTGTTTGGCTCAGCGACGCATAACTGTTCAACTGCCGCAGCAAATTCGTTCCAAGAGTCAAAATACACCATGTTTTCAATTCCTTGTCTCTTTGCTGCGTTATTCTGAACGACTCACCATTTAACCTCGATGACTCGGTTATGTATGGTTCACTGAAGCGTCGCTTTTGCGTCCAATCTGAGCCTACAACATAGGCTGAGGCGGTCTTTGTAGTACGTCATGTATTGCGAACGTTCTGGACCTGATAAGAGACCGAAAACATATTATATTCGCTGTGTCTATATGTCCGGCAGCCGGACAGGATGTTGAAAATACTCCGTGTCCGGCAGTCAATTTTTTTTTAAATTTTCAGTTAATAATATCAAATCCTTGTTCACATGGCTGAAACCGTCACTATTTCCACCGTAATGTGAATTGTAGTGTGCTCGGCACCCGGTAATACTGATGCTTTCAACTTTGAAGCTCTCCGCGAGCTTCCGGACAGGAAATCGTAAATACTCCATGTCCGGCAGTCGAACATTTCCCGAGTATTAAGTCATTCCACTCAAAATATGCGAGCTATACCATCCTAGGCGATGCTGTTCTTGTTTCCACGGCTCAAAAGTACGATTACCACCGAAATACTAGTGTTTTGTTTCTTCCGGGAATTGCAGTGTTTTCCAACAGCTTCCGGACGCGAAATCGTAAATACTCCGTGTCCGGCAGTCCAATATTTCCCGATTAGTAAGTCTTTCGAAACAAAATATTCGAGTTTAACCATCCTAGGCGACGCTGTTCTTGTTTACATGGCTCAAGGGTACGATTACCATCGAAATACTAGTGTTTTGTTTCTTCCGGGAATTGCAGTGTTTTAGATTAAAAATTGCAGTGTTTTTCCAACAGCTTCCGGACACGAAATCGTAAATGCTCCCTGTCCGGCAGTCGAATAGTTTCTCAAATGAAGATGATTTCCAGTCCATACTGCGTACTCTTGGGAGTTTAGTTAGGTTTGCCTGTTTTGATTCATGTCAGACATCACAAAATGCAAAACATTTTGCAACCAGTCCCATGAAGTACATTTAATTCAAAGTTTCATGCCAACCTCCTATTATGGATTCGAATCTTTCTCATACCATTTGATCAAACAATTTTGAAGCTTTAAAAATAATTATTGATGACGCTGCTCAAAAAGAATTAGATAAGGTATGTGGGGTTCGTAACGAATAATATCGATTCATGCATTAGAATGTACTTGTTTTACTTATAAACATTGGGCTTTTGCTGAGACTGCGCAGTACGGACTTGAAACATCTTTCAGTCCTTCTATCCCATAGATTCATGCTGCACCCCCCCCCCCCCCCTCCCCCTACGGGTCACAAAGGGTTAGGGTTAGGAGAGAGGGAATGAGTGTTAACAAAGAGAAATTATTAGAAAACATATGTCAGAATGCAAGAAACGCAGACCGGACTTTAACATGATTCTTCAAAATTTCCTAGGGGAGGGGGAGCATACCCCCGGACCCTGAAAATATATACATGTGTATAAACAAAGAGAAATGTATGTTGTTTTACCAAATCGCAGGCATGCTCGATACAAAGACATATAGAGCGAAATAGACATTAAAGAGAAACTGTAAATTGACAGTTACTTTGATGATCACGTTGTGCGTGAAACTCTAGACAACTTACAACTTTAATCTTAAAGTTTCTGTTATAAATACAGATATTTTTTGTCCTACCCTCGGCAGTCAACAATAACCATAAGAACAACTTCATTAGCGTTACCATATCAGTTACATAGATTTTGCTTCTTGCCACCTATCAGTAATAGAGAGCGACAACGGTGGGAGATTATTACAACAGTGACATAGAAATTAGTTAGGAAGTTAATGTTCTTTAACCCTTTTCAGACCGAAATGGGTGGGAGGGGAGGCAGATTTTGCCGGCTTTGCGGACTGTAAGCATTACCAGCCATTAATGTAATTTCCTGACTTACGCCCAGCAAAACATCACGCAATGTGTTTCGTAATTCTTATTTGACAATATTGTAGACAGATGTCGTCCGTTCAGTATCGGAAAAAATGGACTCGAGGCCGGAATCCGCCTTCCGGTCCCAAAGAATCGGTGTGAATAGAGTTAATTGAACTTGTTTTTGCAAGTTTTACAAAACCAGTTTCTTGCTTTAGGTTTGCTACTTAAAGACGAACATGAAAAGTGATACCACAACAAACAGCGATCACAAGCAATTGAATCCTGGTTGTCCTTTACCGCCTTGCTACACGCCTTGCAGTACCAAGCACTTTCTTCTTTCCTCTGCAGTATCTCTAGAATCTGGAACCATGTGTCTTCCGTAAAGAACTTTTCAACCCGGAAAATGTCAATGTTGTCCCTGTCACGTACAGTGTCCGGTATTAAGTGAATGTTCGTCTGAATATCGTCATTGTCCAAAAGTCTCTTGCCACTCAGTGCTTCAGCAACCACTATCCTTTTCTTAGTGACACATTCCAGTATCATCCTTTCCTTGTCATATGGTTTCAGTTTTTTGTAAGGTAACAATATTGGTCCCTCCACTTTCCTCTTCTTAGTTTTAGGTATGCCAACGACTGTTAGTTCTGCTCCTTTTGGGCGTCCACGTTTCATTATTTTTGGTGGCATTTTAATGTCACGAAATCCAGATGTTGGCGTACATTCTGAGGCTTCCTTTGTTAGCCCATTTCTTCCATTCAAATGTTGGCCAGTCTTTCCGAAGGCGTCGTCACTTTCTTTCTCGCATTCTGCATCTTTGGTTTCGTATCTTGTTTTTCTCAGTTCCTCACTTTCTCCATGAACTTCTTGTTCCTTTTCAGTTCCGTTTACTCCGCGTGTCTGGCTTTTTATGTCGTTCATGCCTCTTTTTTCTTTCATCCCTTTAGTTTCTGTTTGCGCAGTATGTTGCTTCTTTTTTTCATTTACTTCTTGTTCTTGGCTTTCACCTGTCGTCCACTTGTCTTGTTCTCCTCCATCTGTCTTGACTTTTTTTTCATTTTCTCCACTGTCATTCTTTATTTTCTTTCCCTTACTCTTTACATGGGTTTCTCTTCTTTTTCTTTCTTTACTTATCTCTTGAGCCATTTTCTTGCTTTCCCTTTCTTCATACGTCTCTGCCTTTGTTCCTTGTCCTTTAGCTTCAGTTCTTGCTTTCTTTTCCACACTTTGTCCATCATTTGTTTCTTGTCCTTTCCTTTCACTAGCATTTTCCAGTTTCTGTTCCTTTCCTTCCGTCTCCTTTCCATTTCTCGTTCGTTTGATTGTTCTTCCACTTTCCTTGTCTTGAGGATCCTGCTTTCCAGCTGACGAGTGACTATCCCTCTGTGCAGATATTGTTACCTCTCTCCCCAAACTCCAGTACTCTGCTACATCTTCCAACTGGCGTAGGCGTGTCGTAAAAGTACGCATACCACCTTCACTTGCCAAGGACGCAAGGGACTGTGCGATTCTCAGGGCTTTCCTAAATTTCTGTGCTTGAGAAAGAACTGTTTGTTTATTTTCTGTCAGTGTGACAGTTGTGTAAGACTGGTCCAATTGTGTGCTGTCGTCACAACTGAATCTCGTCTCTGCCAGTTCTTCATAATAGGCCATGGTCCATCTTTGGTTTACTAGGGTGGGTTGAAACAAGGGAAGATTCATCATGTCTCGCACTTTGAGTATGTGTCGGCACGGCAGTCCCATTCGTTTAGCAGAAGAGCATGTACACGAAGACGGAGTTGCAGTTATGAGGTCGCCGGATGACTTTATTTCAAAGGTCTCTCCAGGTTTTCTTGTGACATTCTCTGTCTTGATAGCATTTGAAAGGTCAATTTGAGTACGGACAAACTGGAAGGCGTATGGAGTTAAATGCTGTGCATATTGTTGAACGCTTGGATCACAGTGTTGGTTCTCCACCGGTTTGCGTGCCAGTGCCATCAGGTAATGGTGATTACGTTCATTTCGTAACGTTCTGAGGACGGAGAAAAATTCGTGAAAAAACTGCAACAGACTTGCGTACTTTGAACAGACGCTTTTGATTTTACTGAAAAGGGATTCGAGACGGTTGTTGGTGTTTTCTCCAAGATTTAGCGCCTCGTCTTTAAAACATGCCACCCACTGATGTTTTATTGGCAACCAGTTGAGCTCTAGGTACTCGATGACGCTGTTAAGTTTCGTGGCTTTAATTTCAGCCCAGTGCGTGTCAAATTCCTTGTTGGATTTTGCATACGCCAATTTGGACACAAGTTCCAGACATCGCAACCTTTCGGCAGATGTGATACCTAATTTGTCACAGGTAATTTCTCTGCGAAACGATCGTAGGGTGTGATACAGACAAATGTTAAGAGAAGCTTCTGGGAAACAATTTTTAAATGCATCCCTTTCAGTGAAGTCCTTGTCTGACATTATCACCTTAGTATCCGTCCAGCGGGGATTAAAACGCTTAAAGATGGTGACAGCAGATTCGATTACTGACTGTGTCTCTTCAGCTAGAATAAACAGTCCTACTATTTCACTTGACCCGTCTCCGTCAACGGCCAGAAGCAGATACAGAGGCATTCTTAGATCTAACAGCTTATATGTGGCATCTACCATTATCATTTCCGGGAACTTATTGTACATGCTGCGCATGTATTCGTCTTGGTAGACGAGGCCCTTGAAGTTGTTGTCCTCATCGACTATAACTTCAGTAATGGATCCTTGTTGCTGTCTCAAGAGGTTAGTAACGATTTCGAGGTTGTTCTGATCGTTTTCACTTGGTGTTCTTTGTTGAATGTTCGAAATATCTTTCAGCGTTATTTTTTTACCAGACTTCTGTTCAAGTTTATGTTGAAGCAGTTTTTTATTCGCCTTGAGGTTAAGGGCATCCTTTATGTCCTTTCTTACTTCTTCCGAAACCGCTCTCTGCCTGGGTAGGTGAGCATACAGCTGTTTTGTCAAGGCGTGGTTGTGCCCCTCATTGACTCTCATGACTTCAAGAGCTTGACCATCGGATGATAATGACAGGTATACTTCAAAGGGGCAGCCTTGGCGAAACGATTTTGTTTTTCTTGTGCGCTCTTTTGAGGCATTTGGTCGTCCTCCAAACTTGCAGTATAAGAGCAACGAGTAGTACTTGAGGGAAGGTTTGGCTGCAGCAACTCTCTTTGGTACACGCTTCGATGCTGATGTTAAATAGCGAGCATCCTTGTTGTACAACTCACAAAAGTTGGCATCTTCAAAAGACTTTTTAAAATTAAGAAAATCTTCCAGCTCCATAAACTTCTGTCCCACGTAGAACCTGCAAGCACTATCTGTGTTGTTGGCGCTAGGTACTGAAGGAACGGTGAGGTCCGTTTCACGATGTGTGGGTGGGTTGTCCGGTGACTGATCGACAACGGAATCCTCGTTGTTGGCGTCCTGAACTCTCTCGCTTATTTCCTGTTCGGTCGGGTCCTCGCTAATGTCATCGAAGTTGGCAGTGTCCCATTCAAGGTGTTCACGCCCCTCCGCTTTGCCACGTCCAGGCTGCATGTTGGTGGTGTCCTTTATGTCTTCACCAACTGCTATCTTTGAACGCTCTGTGGTGTCAGAGTATCCCGAGTCATCACCACTGCAACCTTTGTCATCGTCAGCAGATATTTCGTGAACATCAGTTCCTTCTTCTAGAAACCTTTTTGGGCTCCTGTCATCCGAGCCCTCGCTATCAGAAAAGGCGTTTGCACCTGGAACAGCTTCTTTGATGTGAAACTGACGATTGACAGTGGAATCCTCATCAGGACAGTTGGTGGCCTCCACAGGTTCCTGGGCTATTTCGTGCTCGGTTGGGTGCTCGCCAGTGTTGTCCGATATACCAGTGTCACAGTCTTGAAGGTGAGGTCTCTCAATCGTATCAGGTCGACGATGAATCTTGGTGGTGTCCTTTGTGTCATCACCGCTTTCTATGTCTGAATACTCCACGGTGTCAGAGTATCCCGTCACGTCGCTACGACAGCTTTTAATATCGTCATCAGAAATGTCGAAAAGATCAATGTCTTCCTTTAGAAACCTTTTGGGGTGCCTCGTACTGTCGCCAGGGCCTGCACTATCCGGAAAGACGTTCATACCTGAAACAGCTTCTTTGCATTCAAACTGACTATCGATGATCCCCAAAGAAGCTACCTCAACCCTATTCTCCAGCAACCAAGAAATAACCTTGCTTCTCATAAAATCAGAATAAGAAGTAGGGTGCAAGATCCACTTCAAATCATCTGGAAACTTGGCGTTGTTAACAAGAAATACATCTCTCCATAATTTAGGAGCGCAAGAAGCAATAGCTGCTAAGAAGATTACCGCGACACCACAAACATTACCACATGTCTGCAGAGGAATATTTGGCAGACATTTGCAAGAGCAAACGTGGCTAACTTGAGACTTTTCTTCGACATGGCCCTGCACAAGTCCTTTGAAAGACTTAATGCCCACATTAGCCTCTTCATAAATCAGTTCCACAATCGGAGAGACTAGTTTCTTCACATCTTTTGGTGGGGTCCATCCGGCGGTGTCACAGTAGAACCATTTATTTGTAGTCAAATCTACGTACAACAAAGTCCAGTGACAGCCTGGTTCCTGTGGTGTAGAAAACTGTACTTCCCCAGCCCTGGACTTAAAGACATGGGCGAAAAATGTGATGAACCTCACACTGCTAATCGAAAATTCATGTACAACTTGACGCAGGTCTTTTGTGCGCATCTGGAGAAGGTCGTTCAGCATAAACACCATCGTCTGTTTGTTTGTGGATTGTAAGATCTTTGTGATACCCGCTAAAATACTGTAATGCAGCCACCTTCTTCCAGCAATCGTGGCAAGATCTGAAGAGAGGATAAAGTTATTGTTGTCTAGTACGGCATGCCCATCAGGAGAGTTGAAGATCAAGTCCTCATACCTGGCCATATCTTCCTTTGAAATAGAACACTTTCCATTGGGGACCGACATTTCTTTTCTCAGCCAAGATTTCTCCTCTTTGACTCGCATGGAGATGTCGCGGAGTTCGTGGATTTTGCAAATGATGTCCAGAGATTTCTTGTCGAAAGTTCCCACATTGGATGAAACAGCTCCATATTTACCTTTCTGCACTATATCTTGCATTTCTTCGCAACACGTCAAAGAAGGCATTTTCTCCAAAGTTGACGTATCCGTTACCTTTTTCCTAGGCGTAGCTTTACAAAGCCTGAAAGCTCCCACAGCCTGTTGTACACGAGGATAGTGTATTTGTGCCGTTTGATATCTTGTTGTCAAGTAAAACTTGTTGTGTTCAACAATCTCCTAGAAACAATTATTAACACTATAATGTTAGAAAATAAAATGAAGGAGAAAAATGGCAAGTTGCAGTCCACAGAATCCCACTAATTATACTGGACTCACTGCACACGATCTTCCTCTGCATTCACAATAGCTGCTATGAGAATGATTTCTAATTGGTACCGTATTGGCAACTTACGGTTTCCAATACGGAAGGTTTGATACGATAGGCGTGCTTCCTCTTACAAAAGCAATGAGAAGTTAGCATATGTCATTTAATTGTGAAGTGATGTCAAAGTATTTTGTTTACTTTCTTATACTTTCTTTTAACGCAGCGTTAAATTAATGGCAAGTGAGTACTGTTGAACTCTTACTATTCTTCAAATACTCTTTACAAAAGCATCATCACGATTGTATACTAACCTTTAACTTTGGATCCATCGTGAAAAATCCTAAAATAACAATAATAATTATAATAATCGGACAACTGAGGGACAACCTAGTTGTTTTGGATAGGAAATGCTATCCTGAAACGTAAATGCGATTTCCTTTGCATGGAGAAGTTGGTGGTGATGATAGATAAACAGATATAACAAATGGTGTGTAACCATCAACTAACGAGAGTAAGAGCATTCAGACAAATCAAGTTTACTAAATATGGACAGTTGTTTCAAATTCGCGCGCTAAAAGATCAATACTCGAAAAGTAACATCCCCGCTCCACTACACCTTTTGACCAGCCTACAAGTAATAAACTTTAAACGATGCAACCTCTAAAACTTTTGAGTCAACTATTCCAGGGTATATAACTCCAGAAAGGACAAAAAATGGATTTCCAGACGAGGAACATACACTGAAAGAAGTGTACAGTGCACCAGGCGAGAGGAACTGGGCCGAGTTGTTACCCTGCCGCGCCCCAGTGGGATGCTCTCATATTGAATGAAAGGTGATGCCCGAAGTCTCCCTTAGCGATAAAAATGCCGGATTTTACTCCAATTCTGGTTGTTTGGGATGAACCGGAAACATTTTTCACTGTCAATGTATCTTTTGGAGTTGCAAGTTAAAAAAAAGAAAGAAAGAAAGGGGAACATTGTAATGTCTTCATTTGCTTACTTTTAGCTAACATTTATCAGTAGTCTTAAAGGGCAATCTTTTAGGGATGAAATAAGCTCAAGCCACACTCAGGCTCATGTCTTTTAATGTGCCAGTCAATTCCAGCTGTGCCCACTTCCCCCCTCCCCCCATTACTGGGACATTGTCCCAGTAAGTCCATCACAGGGTGGGGGTTATTTGCCTCTTACCAATTTACCCCGGAGCATTTGACTATCTTTTAATTCTATTCTTCAATTGGCATGGAATTGACGGAATTCCCCCTCCTCGCCCCGGGACCAAATTAACCAGACAAACACATCTCACACAATATCTCAATTGGCAAACGCAGGGTTTCTAATTTTTGGCCACGACATTTTAGTGCAACCCATCAACATATGCATATCAAATCGCTAACTAGTCAATTTTCCCGGAAGAGAAAGAAAACAAATATTGACGGCAACCTCCGTTCGGCTCACAGACAGCAGTCACAACACCCTTTCCTTTCGCGAGTTCTGGCATTTATGGCGTGCATAGTATAATCAAGCCTCAGCTCAGCTACATTAACAACCCCAAATAAACAAGATCAA
>JALIRR010007748.1:17500-20461 GCA_023091755.1 Montipora sp. Colony 1 RG-2022
CATTTTTTCAATTCTTATTGCGCGAACAGCCGCTCCAACGAAGTTCATCGTTTTGTATTTGCATGAAAGTTTCATCTGTTTGCATTGTGCTCTATACCAGTGGCTGGTTAGGTGATGCTCCATGATATGTTCTCATTTCGTGGCTATCTTGTTGTTGGTGCACGCTAACGTCGCTTCCCGGAGAGTCCCTTCCGTTTCTTTGATTAGCACTTAAAACGTCGACTTTTCCTCGATTCTTTTTCTTGATACTGCGGCAAATGAGAAAAAAACATTAATTAAACGCGTCTCATTTATTAAAAGGATAAAAGACACTTCATGTATACTTACACACACACGACTATGATACCGATGATAACGATGACCAGTACTCCAACAACGACTCCGACGATAATCTTCCAATCGTCAGTCGTCTCTGGTCCAATTGTGGTTACAATGCTTGTCTGAGTCGTTGATGTTGATGCTGGGGAAGATTCGCTGGTGACATTGCTCGCTTGAGACGAGGGAGGAGAAGAGGTCGGTTCCAGTGCTTTCTTAATCTCTGCGATGGTGACCCCGAGCGCGGCCTCTAAGTCCGATTTAGATTGGTCCACGACCTGTAGCAAGGTGTCAACTGGGATGACCCCACCTCCAGGGATTGCTAAGGATGGCAATAGAATGTAAAACGCTACTCTCAAGGAGCTGCTGTCCTGTACTGGGAATCCCGGCAGTAGATGCACGTTGTCTGCAGTAAAAATATTCAAGGCCCGCCTGCAAAAAAAAGCCCGTCGTCAAGTCGAAGTTTTTCTAAAGTGAAAGATATCTGTTTCGAAGGAAGAAATGACATTAAGACTGCGTTAAAGCGTGACAAAAGCCGTATTTCTCGCCATTCGTTGACAAAACGTCATATAACGAGATAATTTGTAGCAATTGTTACGAGAGGAAATTTTGGCTACGCAAACCAAGGGAGTACATTGACTATTTTTTCTTCTTGTAGGTCATGAATTAATTTATTCACAAATTCATGTTACCATAATTTATTTCCTCCAATGGCAAAGCTCCTCCACACCCTCATAAAAACCAACAACACCCCCAATTCCTCTATTCGCTCTGACAACTGGCTAACGCTCGAAACATCAGCTTTCCAAATCTTCCCCGGTGGCAATTCGACCTTTATCAACTCGTTTGACAAAAACAAATTTTCATGTGATATCAGTCGGTTAGGCACGGCCCTCTGTGCTGGATGTGTCCAGTTCGATTAGGCCTGTCTCGTTCGATCGATGTCTGTTTCAACTTTTCTCTAATCGGGCCTGTAGCTGTAGCTTTAAATACCCGTAAAACGGAGCACTGACGTAGGAAGAAGGGGCGGAGGGGGGAGGGGTTTAAAGGTGCGCACCGATTGCCACAAGTTTATCAGTAACTGTAGTTCACTGTCACGTGTTAACCTCGAAAACTTAAGACCTTTACCTTTTAACGGTTTCTGCAACTTATCTGGCAAAGTTTTTGGTTGTTGCAAGGCATGTTACATTGGGCAACTGATGATATTTCGTGCAACTTGTCTCACCATGGTGTTGCGAGAGAGACAAAATGCACGAAAAATTGAACAATGCAACAGCGCCTCTAGCCTTGCATACGGAACCCGCGCCCGCAGTGCAGGTGGTAGTCAAAACTGCGCTATCCTGTCAATTCTTTGCCCTTTCACCGGAAACGGTGCACTTCTGTGCGTAAACGCCGTTGTTGTCGATCTACCCTGTGGAAAGGACGCTATCAAAGTCCTTTTTTGCGGCGTTAACACAAAGAAATACATAATTAATACAGTTTTGACGACTTCTTACACTTAATTCGAAAATAACAGACTGAATTCGTCTCAAATTAGTAAGAAAAAAGCACAACAGCACAACAGCTGACGTTTGAATCGCCCCTCGCTGGCAACCCAGTTTTGGTGCCAAAGTTTGTTGACAAAAAAGTTGCCACAAAGTCTTTTCAATGGTTTCTGGTCCTTTAATTTCGAACAATTGACGTGACGTCGGATAGCACAGTTTTTCCCGCTCGTTGGATTCTGATTGGTCAATTTAAATTTCAGTAGCTCTCGCCGTATGCAAGGAGACTATCATGAAAGATTTGAAGGTAAATGCTTGTGTATGAAAGCTGCTGGCAAACCACATCGAGATTTTCATTTAATTATGATGGACTGTCATCAATTAATATACATGTATAGATTTAGCCAAGCCTAATAGCGAAATTCCCGGGTTATATATTCTTACAATAAGTTAACCTGGCTTGAGCCTGCGATCCAATTGAAATTCAGTACCTAGTCAGCGGTCAACTAAAAAAAACAGCTGACCTTGATAAGCTCTAAACTTGAGCCCGCGATATTTTCACGTGATACTGGACATATTGGCATACATGGATGGGTGGACGGCGTACTATCATATGGTTGTACGGTGACCAAAACAAAATTTTTTCGCACAGATAGGTGATCCGCGCGGAGCTCCACTATTATCATCGTAATTCGCTATTTAACCAGGCATGCAGGTTAAGAAGAGAAAATAGCCACAGCAACCACATTACAGGGAATCAACATTTAACAACAATACGATCACAGCGGTAAAGCGCAAAGAAATTCGACATACCTTCTTCTTTTGGCACTGATTCCGCATCTTTCCCTGTTCGCGTCACAAAAATTGTTTATTTGTCGTGCCATCGTTGATCTAAGGTTCTCGTCCACTGTTGCGTTGTACTGTAAAGAATTAAACGTGATTTTTTAAAGCAATGATAGCATCTTTGCAGGGGAGATTGAATACAAGAAAAATATACTATAGCTAGAATTACATTGTAAGGCCATCATCTGCCTCCACAAAAGACGTTATTGTGGCGTTTATTTTGGGGACCGAAAGAAAACGCGAGGTTGAAGCGAATTCACTTTCTTCCTCTCGAGGGTGACTCGCGATCAGTGCCCACCTTGCGATAGGCATTGCTGAAATG
>JALIRR010007749.1:0-2500 GCA_023091755.1 Montipora sp. Colony 1 RG-2022
ACGTCCCAAAGGGAACTAATGAACATGGAAGATATTTGTGAGACGGGGCCTACGGTTTATAGTCCTTATCCGAGAAGACTTGAAAGTCTAACCATTTGCGGATGTAATTACAAAGGCAGCACTTTCTCGTCAGTTATTTAAAGACCCTGAGTGTTGGTCCGGCCGGAGTCGAACTCACGACCTCCCGCATGCTCAACCAACTGAGCCACCGGTGCGCGGTATTGGGTCTCGTATTTTTCACTTTTTGCTCATACTGCAACATAAATTAATTATTTCACTTCGTACCCTTTCGCTGATGACAGATAAAAATCCACCAGTCACTGTTTCTATGTTAGTTGACTTCTCTGAGCGTTTGGGGTAGTCATGTCGTAACACTGGTACTACGTTGTTATCTATTTTCGGGCATTGGAGTATCGAACTGCGTGAGCGCCAAAAAAATCGTTATTGTTGAAAGAGAACATTCGCTAACGGAACACTCATGTTGTTACTACATTTAGAAGACGTTACTCTCTCAAACAGAACTATAATGGCAGATAGTTATTTGGTATTTCTAAAATAAATTGCAAATAGTATAAACGTTTCATTGTGTCATTCTTTTTGTTTTTAAGGCAGAAAAGTAGAACTTAAGGTTTTTACAAATATTGACCACTCAGTGAAACAAACAATGGACGCGATCTTTTTTCTGCTTTTATATTTACAGAATTGCGAAGAAAAAGTGAAGGATTGTAAATACGGAGGATAGTAAATATTCATGTAATCAGCAAACACCATGCCGAGTCTCACCAACTACCAACTACTAACTGCACGCGCACAAAAGAGTTAAGAGGAAAAGCAACTTAAATGCCTGATCGTGTTCTTTACTGCTTGCTTCATCTCTTGCATCTTCCATTAGTACAGGAATGGATTCAGCGTTGAGTTAAACATACTAAGAGTTAATGTGGCATCTATTGTTAAAGGGAGTGGTGTGTGAATACCTGTAACTAATTAACCTGCCACTACACCAAAGGGAAGATAACAAGCCACTAATGATATCTGCAACCATATCGTACTGGATGCTGTTCTTCTGTACCGTGCTACATTCAGGGGAATTTCTCCCCCGTTCGGTTGTCCTTGGTGAACATGGTGTTGTACTTGAGCTTGGTGTTGGTGAAGTGTGCGATATATTTTCATGTAACAGCAAGCTGAGACTATAATTATACACAGGATCGTCACTGCAGAGGAGATGCTAGCGCTATAAAAAGGCATGTAATGTAATATTGGGGCATTAGCAATGTTTAAAAGCCAAATTGTAACCGCAAAAACCCATACTCTCCGTAAGGTTATTACTTGTCTGTATCTTAACCCCAACAAAACGGCGAGAAGTCTGTCCATACTTATTTCAGTCAGTATCATCAAAGAGACTCCACAAAAAAAAAAGGGAAATGTGGAATTAAGAAGTAGTAAAGAATAGTAGCAATGCTTGGAGCATTTTGAGGACAAGAGAAAGTTGACGTAAAGAGACCCACACAGAGATCAGTGCTCGTAAGGCAATCTAGAAGGAGTTTTGATGGAGAATTAAGGAATGACGCCTTTGGAAGAGCAGCGATGATCAGCGCATTTCCAAGAACCGCGGTGATGGAAAGAAGAATGTTAATGACTGAAACAGTGATATTTGCCTTTTGTTCGGTAAGAGTCGGCGAGAAATAAAACTCTTCAATTCTTGTTAGGTTTCTGATGTCAGTTAAATTCAACATTTTGTTCTTGGCAATGAATCTTGCACGTGCTGTGTTCTTGTTAGTTAAACCAAAAGTGTTCTGAAAATTCTCTGTTCAAATATTACTTTGCCTCGCGAGATTTCTTTGCCTCTCTCCCTCTCGTGACACCGTTTTTTATCGCTGAAAGAAAAGAAAGTAAAATAAGTTGTTGTGATTGTTTTTCCATCATCAGTAAATGTATTTATTTTTGTCTTTAAAGGTTATTACTTGGTCTCTTTGGCAAGAATATAATGAGATTTTTGCCTTGAGCAGATGTTCCCACTCTTCTTATGTTTCATCGTGTAGCTCAGATGCTTCTCATGTAGACACGAATCGAACATACAGTTCACCCAGATAGTGATAGTTTTTACAAGGCTTTCTGAAGCGCTTACATACTCGACTTATCTTTATTTGCCTAAGCCTTAACTTTAATAAGTTGTTTTGTTCGTTCACTGACAAGTTGTGGTTGTCGAAGTTGGCGTGCGTCGATCAGTACGAAACATGAATCATTGAAACGGCTCGCATTTATCGCTAAAAAAGATGAAATTAGCAACGGGAAAACAATGTTACATCTCAAGCAAGGCCAAGACATAGTATTTGTTAGTAATCTATCGACGGAAATTAAAGCTGTGAATATACTATGCAGAAAACCACTTTGGCTTGAAGAAAATCGCTTTTGTATGTGTAGTAGTTACCTTTAAAATAGCACCAAGTACGCTAAATGGCTGAAGCGATACGAAAGCTAAGAAGGATAGAGTTGTATTGCC